>DWOQ01000412.1:0-11678 GCA_018251115.1 Codatractus alcaeus
GTTTTTGAAGTGCCTGTATTTACCTCAAATATATTCGCAATGAAATTAAAAAAAGGATTTTAAAGCTTAAAGTTTCTAGTTTCGAGATCTTAAGAAGATAGCAGTTTAGCCGGATACCGGATATTCGGCCAAACTTGTAGTCGGATATCTGAATATCCGGCCGCCGAATATCGGGCCGTACTTTGCCGTTTCGTATATCATATAAAGTGGACGGCCCGCCAGCGATCAATTGGAATAATTCGGGCCCCATGGTCCCGTTCAAGTCATTCGTGCAGCTACGTGACCTGCGTGATCACGCAAAACCATAAAAATAGCAGATCACAACTATAAATTAACAACGATTGTTTGAGCTGTGCTCTTGTTATCTAAATTTGTATAATTCAAAAAGATTTAATGTAGAAAAATAACATCGGCGTTGAAAAAAATTTCCTGAATATCCAGTATCTGGCCAGATAGGCGCTAATTATCCGGTATCCGGCCGGATAGTATTTAGGCCGACGAATAGTCCGGATACAGGATAGTTGCTGGGTATGCGTCTACTCTATAGTCTATATATATATATATATATATATATATATATTATATATATATACTAATATAACTAATAAGACAGCGGGTCGGGTAGAACCAAAAAAAAACTTAGATTTAGAGGAGAGAAAAAACAACGGGGATAGGATTAATTATTGGGATGCGTCCGTCGTTTTAATTACACGTTGCTGCCTGCAAACCTTCTATATGACACACTCACACTCCACCACGGCGCCTAATGCGGATTACTATTACACATTGCTATCTTAGCGATATCGATGTCTGATTTACCTCTTATACGAACAAACGGATTAGGTTACAGTTCAATTGCGATTAATGATCAAAATCTCATAGTTTACTAGTAAGCAAATTGTATTCGTGTAAATAGGTGTTCTACTGTTTATGTATACGTTCAAATAACGGTATTATTTACACTAACAATTGTATGCACAAAGTTTTGTTATGTTTCTTATTCCAAAATTTTATATGCCTCTATATTTTTTGCATTCATATGTTTGCCTCTAAACCTATGCACTTACATGATAAAAAGTCTTAGTAACGTATAAATTCTGTATTTCGTTTAATATCTAGCAATTTGTTGACAATGACTGTCTAGTTGATATATTACACGTTAATGCGTAAAGAGAAAACTTTGTACCGCATCGCACACGCGGATGATTTCGATATTTGGTATAGTTGAGTTTATACGGAGGTATGCAGACAGCACCTTTATATATAATTTGTTACAAATACGTTACATTAAAAAAAATTAACCATTCATTAATAACATTCATACTGTCCTCCACAGTATATTAGTTTATGTCAAATAATAGAATAGAGCAGAAATTATCACAAAACATTTATAAAGATCAGATTGACTTAATTAGTAAATTTTGTGTGACTTTAACCTTTCTTTTCCAATAGTCTGTAGAATATATATCAAAACAAAGAAGCTTTTAATCAATAAGTAATAGGCGTTCACTAATGTTCGAACTTTAAAGTTTAATGAAAGATGCACCAACTTCGACCACTGACCTCAATATTAGTAATAATAATTCAGTCATGTTGCCTCGGACACTTTAAGTCGTGGACTGTTAAGTAATAATTAATTATATAAGGTTTGAAGGTAGTTTTGCAAAATGTTGTAACGTTGTCATTCATTGAAATGTACTTTTATATTATCGTACAAATAGTTTCCATATTTCACACTATACCGGAGTTTGTCACTAGTTTCATATATTGGACTTAAAAGTATCTTTGTTAAAAATAGCACAGTCGAAATGATTTACGAACAACTCAAATGTTTTGTATACTTGTGTATTCCTCACTGATTAAAGTGTTAGTTTCCTGACTGATTAAAGTGTTGTTGTTGTTGTGTGTTGTTTAAGTTAATATAATACTTAGGCCAATCGTATTCGAGGTGTCCATTATCCTAGTTGCACGGCGAAGGTGAGTTCGTGTTTTTACTGGATAGCTCTGTAAGGTTTTGTTAAAAAAAATACATGTGACACTCGGGGAGTGCCGCGGTAAACCTATGGCATAGCATTTTTTTATCAACTTATGCAATTATTTATTTATTTATGGAGTATTTTTTTCTTCGATATTAATTAAAGTTACACTTTTTGAGCGTGGTGACCGATAAGAAAACATTTTTTTCTTTTAATGAATAAATGAGAAGTTAATATCGTTTAAAATATTTTTATTATCCTACAATACCACGGAGCTTCGTACAGTCATTAGTACAGTACGTTCGTAGGCGGACACCCCCCGTGTTAGGTTTTATTTTCGTTACGGAATTTCTTGATTCAGTCACCGCGCTGAAAGCCCGCGACAAAAGCAATGCAATAACTTAAAAATGTTTTTTTTTCACTACAGAAGCAGCAAACGGTAATTCAGTCTGCTGATAGAAAGTGCGAATTCTGTAATCTGTTGTCCAAGGTAACTTCAGGTTTAGAGTCTAACCACCACCCCTAGCCAACCACAGATGCGTTGATTCATGTTACGACTCTGGACCACCGCCACATATGTCTGCCTTATTTAAAACATCTGTTCAAACTCAGGTAGGGCTGCAATGACATGACATGATGACAGATGTTCCTATCCAGCTGTGGCCACTTACTGTCAGGCGGACACGCTCGTTCGCCACTTCTTATAAAATCTTAAGTCGTACGACCGCGTTCATCATGAGCTTCATAGGACTTGGCTACATTTGTCATATAGTTAAGACAGTAATAACAGTGACCACTTCACGTCACTCTCATGTCAACACCAAAACTAGAATTTTGAGTTGAATGCTATATTAAGATCATCATACATATCCATCCCACAACTGGGCAGAGACCTGTCCTCAGAGTGAAAGAGTTTTATCCATAGTTCGCCGTGTTAGACAAGTAAGGTTTAGTAAATATCTTGTTTTCAGAACTCTCAGAGAGATTTCAAAGTACTATGCTGTTACTCATTATAGTAGTTTGAAATCGACATATATCAGCATATACCATTTTTCGACTCTAGTATTTTATTAAAATTTAATAAAATACTGGACGAGTATTAATATTAAATTTTAATAAAATACTAGACAAGAGTTCTATTAAATACTACTGTTTACTGTTTAAGTTACTTACATAAAAGCTGATTAATCGGTTTAAAATTTTCTGTAAATTATGACATAAATTTTCTTAATAAATAGCCCAATATTTTTTTTTATTTTATTATTATTTTCAGATATTAGGGCGACCTAAAAAGCCGTTTTTTTTCTCAAGTCTCCTACGAAAAAATGTAAGTTTATCATGTTTTAAGAGCCTGCTGCAAAGGTGAGCTCAAAAAAAAATTTAAAGGATCTCTCAAAATTTTTTAAAATAAAACCTCTTAAAACATGTTAAAGTAATATATTCTCATAGGATACTGTAAAAAATCGTTTAATTTTTTGGATCGCCTTAATGTACATATATACAGATATTTTTAAACGCGTTGTTTTCTGAGTATACCGGTCTAACAAGAAGCGGCAACTGGGTATGATCCCGTTTAAGTTGGAATTTAAATTTAAATATATAGAGATTTCTGGCGTAGATCAGGAAGATTTTGTTTTTATTTTTATTTTTATTATAATAATTATAATTATTGTTAATTATAATTAATTATATTATTCTTGTTATGGTATCAATTATTGATTTCAAACAATGTGTACTGCAAACACTTTTGAAAATATTACAACTTTATTCATATAGAATGTTTGATACTAGAGGCCAATTAGATAAGTAGTAGGTATAGGGAACGAAATATACCTTATTACTTACACATTTATTTACATTGATATATTAATTTTATTTGGCGGTAGAAATAATACAAAATTGCACGATCTAATAATCCTTTATTCAGAGGACAAAATTTTACTAATTTTCTACATAAACAAGTACACACGTCACGACGTTAAGAACAACAATTTTGTCACCTCCATTGAAGTGCCACCTTTAGTTACGCAATAAAGCATGGTAACATCTCTGTAGGGAAAAAGAAATTAGGTAATATTATTTTATGTTCCTTGAAAAACATCAGATACTACTTACGAGTGGAACCGCAAACAAAGAAGCATGAAGCAAACGTGTGCCAGTACATGAATTAAACTAATGTTCTTATAAAGTTACAGTTATAAATTGTTTGGTCCGAAAAACAAACTTTCGTCTACGTTTACTGGATCGAAATTCACATTGAAATCGCTGTACATTCTTATTTTAGCGCGCAATTAAGTTGGAGAATGGGCATTATTCCATGATAATCTCTTAGAAATTTGAGATAAGGCTCTTCAAAGAAAGACCTGACAGAAGACCTAACATCTAGATTATGCCCACTCACCATTCGATAATGGCTAGAAGAGCTTCTTTTTGCTGGTTTTAGACAATATGAAAAAAATAATAATTTGGTTTTGATACAAATAATGAAGTGTTTAAAAGCGAATGCATGTTACACAAAAAAAAAACATACAATACAAATGAACGAGTAAATGTATTGACGACAAGAGTGAACTACTGTATTCACTCTAATATGGTACACTATGGGATTCATTTGTTTGTAAACATCTCGTTAAATATGCTTTTTAAGTTGCCTTGGGGAGTAAAGTTCGCGGAAACTGTTTAAGTGACGTGTCGTTTCTGTCGCATCTTATCTTGTTATATAACAAAGAAATTTCTTTTTATTATTCTATCGCGTAAACTCTTAAGTTTTTTGAATCACGAATATATTTCGTGAAGTACGATGTTTGAACTCGCTTATGTATGTAAATCACAGTGTTCCGTCACAAATTTCATCTTACCTTAAGAGATAAAACCTTAAGAGAGCCCCGGAAAACTATAGTACTACAGTGAGGTGCAAATATCATGTTAACCGTGTGTTCTTATCTTAATTATTGTAATATAACTTTGAAATTGTACAGATTTTGTCATCATTTCACTGAAGTTGTTATTCAGTTGTCAACAAATCCTTATACAATTATACCGATGCATAGTGCACTATTGCCGTGTTTAAACATTACGTGATTATTACACTCCATGCATTTTGGTATAAAAATAATAATGCTACTTAACAGATAATGAAGAAAAATAAAATAAACAAAATTATAAATGTAAAACGCAAAAAGAAATTGTGCCGGATATTGCTTTTATAACAGCATTAAAAAATCTTACCTCAGCGCCATGTCCAGCCGCGTGAGGGTGGTGAGGGTTGAGATACAGATGCTGGTTGCCCGAGCCCAGCGTGTGGCGCCGGGGGTCCTCGCGGCGCGACGCACGGCTGCGCGAAGAACCGCTGCCCCGGCTGGCCTCCCCGTCCGACAGACCGCCTGCGAAGAACAAACACAAATTGTACTACACTAAATAAAAATACCTTAGATGTACGATGAATGATATTTCATAGGCTTGTTAAATCTTTACAATACGACGAAACTCTCTCAGAGTGTTTACGGAAGTTTAGATACCGTAGAATCTTTTGCAAAATTTACTATTATAGGATATACGAATACTGTCGGTTATAGTAAAAAAATGTCACACTTCATGTTCGAGTACCCAACTCGCACATGGCCCCAATGGCTCTATTGATAGTGTAGGGTCAAATAGATATTTTTATTTATATATTTCATTTTACTCTTTATTTTTTATTTATATATATATAAAAAAAATACATTTCAAAGATAACTTTCTTCATTGTTTATTATTATAGCAGATATATTAGTAGCTATGCACTCAGTATAATTTTTGAATGCCTAACTTTTATGATTCTAAGAAATAGCCCTGTGACAGACGGACTTCGGAGCTTCGGTACTAGTCCCGTTGCCACCCTTTGGGTAAGGAATCCTAACAATCCTACGAAGCAATGGATAGAAAACAAACAAAGCTCTTAATTTAAATTATTTTTCAAAACCGCAATATTTTTTTCATATTGTAACATTATTGTGGTTCTTTTATGCAAGAAAACCCCTTTTATGAAGTATGAAGTATAGCGACTAATAAATATAGCCGACGATGGGGTACAATTAACAATGCCAATGATGATACAATGATGTGCCAGTAAACAATTCCAGAAAGTTCGAGAGAGCAAATCAATGAAATTATCAAATATTAATACGCAGTACAAGATTGCGACAAGTTGAATTTCTTTCACCTGCTCTAAATGCTGACATAAACAATAATTACGATGTTTTCGTTTTCAAATCTTCATTATTCAAGCTCATGAATAAGTATCAGAAAAATAAAAAGAGCTATTTAGCACATTTATATGTAGACGCATAGGTTAATTTATACGGAACCTTTAGTGCTAAGACCTATAAAATAATGTGAGCCCGAACCAAAATATAAAAGTTAGAATAGTCATATAAAAAGTAGATCATTGTTACCCATACGAACCTTTGTTAAGTAACAATTACTCCGTGTATATTCGATTAATGTATGTAAATGCCGGTAACGGGAAATAATCCTACTGGCAGTTCAATCAAAAGTCTGAAAATATTCTTCAGGATTAGTGCGCGGGGCTCTACGCGTTGCATACACCGCTAAGACGCACACTTTATTTTAAATACAACATATAACAAACATTTGATAGAGAGCATAGCTATTATTTATAGTCAGGACACGCCCAGCAAATGGATTGAACAGAACCGCCAGTTAAGTGCAACAATCCTAACTTTTATTGAAAATATGCAACTGACAAACTTTTATTTTGCTGACAACCAGGATGGTTCTATAAATAAACTTTTATTTCGATTGGCGTTACTGATGCAATTTACTACGTTTATTTCCGTTTTAGGTATATTAAAATACTGCCTGTATTTTATCTGTATTTAAATAAAAAATAGTTTTATATATATTTAAATAATATTTTAATAATATTGAGTTATGCGATCCTTACTTGATTAATTGCAATTTTAGTCTTTGAAGTACAACTTTTGCACCAATACCTACTTAAATTTACCTGTAAAGTGAATCAGTTAAAACTTGAAGTATAATTATGATAAATTACATATTATCTAACATATTTTTACACGATCCAGTTATATCGGAAGGCCATACTGTTTTATAATTTTTATTGGGCTACGAGGCATGGTTTTTTTGTTTTAGGCTGACATTTTAATCACGAGTTCTTACATACCGCATATAAATAAATAAAATTGTCATGAAAAAATAAACACAATACAATAATGTCAAAGTTACATGAATATTCGACGAGAGAAATAAAATAATTAATTAAACATAAAGTATAAGGTTATGGAATGCAGTGAATTAACTGAACTAACAAATTGAATGACTATTGTCTTAACGTGTCCTATTATGCCGTCGGAAATTATAAATTTCATGTAACATTTTCAGCTACGAAACGTATGACTGCCTATGCATTTGAACGTAAAATAAATTAATTCGAATGTACCTATACACACGTAAACATATATTTTACCGAACCAAATTTTTCAATTAAACCGTCCGTCTTGTCAAATCACGAAGCAAACAAACTCGACTATTTACGAATGCCACTGAACGCCAGTTACAACGATTGCTGTATTTTAATTCCAACTTAACACAAGCGATAATAAAATTAGTAACGTAACAGCCATGCGAAGAGGGTAAAATTTTATTTGCACATTCAACAGGTCGCCCGCAGCTTTTACCGGTTTTGTTGAAACATTTGACGCTAGCTTATTTTTTTTAACTTACGTGGCTGGTGCACTGGTAGATTAAGGGGCCTTCTCGGCTCCTGCATTGCATCACTGAGGGAATTGAAACCTGACTCCCTCGACTCCGAATGAACTGGTCCTCGGATATACTGTGGTACGTGGTCGCGGATAACCTCAGGCGGAGGCAAATTCCACCGACGGTAATAAACTCGTGGCCGAACTTGTAGTTCTATTTCTTCCTCCTCTTCTAGATCCTGGTCTTTGCACGGAGACCAGAAACATTTGGAGCAACAAACTTGTTTAATGCACTATCCCAAAAGAAAAAGTCTATTTTAGTACATTAAATAAACACATTAATATTTAAAAAGTACTAAATAAAATTTAATAACTAGATCGAACGACCAATTCATTCATAACGATCAAATTACTTTTTTTACTTTCGAAAAATTTCGTTTAATTTATTCATTTTTTATTAAAAATTAAAATTTATTTTGGAAAAAATATATTTCGCAGAAAAATTATTCAAATGATGTTTTAAAATCTTTGAAAGAACAAATTTAGAACCCGACAAAATTTATGTGAGATGAATTAAAAGTTATCATAATAATATGGAAAATAGGAACGCACGTCTAAAAACTTTGTGCAAGCCATTGTAGATTTCAGTTGTAAACTGACACCGAGTACTGGAGAAGCGACGGCTTCCGGTTAGAGTCGCGAGCTAACTGCTGGCCGGCTGGCCCTTGCTAACACTGATGGAGCATCAAGCGCGCAACCAATTCTTCAAATGAAAACTTTGCATATCATACACGAAACCGAGAACACAAATCAGCATAGGTGCGAGCGAGACAACAAATAGATTTGTCCTGCCCCAAAGTTTAAAAGTTACCTAGAACCTCTCAAATATATACAAAACCTACCAATTGGCTACCTATCATCTCGTCTATAATATTATTTATATTTAAAATAATAAAATCATCAATTGTTTCTTTAAAATTTCTAAATTTCGTAAAAAAATCATCGGAATCGTATTTGAAACTGAAATGGTCCTTAAATACAGATGAAATAAATCTTTCGAGCCCTACGGTTAAGGTTTCTTTTCTAATAAAAACAGGTAGTACATGTTACTTTTCAGAAATCAAAGCCGACGCCTGTAATAGCTAACATCGTGCTGTTTCATCCATACAGAGATTGAAAATCGGACTCGTTTATAAGCAGTCGTTTTGGAAAATGATAAATAATTTAAATTTCACTTATTTTACAGCAACGATTCCTAATTTACTGTCAACGATATTTAGATTCCACAAAATTTAAAATAAAATAATTGTAAAGTTGAGTCGAGTGAGACCTACTAGATATTATAAAATTTTTGATTTCACTATAGAGAAAGTGACTATAAAACGTAGGAAAGAAAGTTGAATTTGTTATGGCCCACATAATACACTTGATTCCCTTTGTATATTTGTACGTGGCTCGCGCTTGCGTAGTTTCCTTTTCCTATCAGTGGCAGTTAAAACGCTTAGTGGCTGCAACCCTTTTTAGGTCCCACTGTTGGGCACGGTCTTTACCGACGGTTTGGGGAGGCCTAGAGTCATTTAGTAGAATTCAAGTCGCCTAACACGTTCACCGTATAAAACAGGATTCCCTCAAACTTTGATTTAGCCGCATATTTGGAACACTTGTTGAGAATATTAAAACATTTAAAGAAATAGTTAGATGAAGTAGTACAGTGGTGTGTAAGAGTGTTTACTTATTTAGAACTGTCTTCAAAAAAAAAGTAAGTTATCAATTTGACTGTATTTTTTATTACCTCAAAACTTTTCACTAGGTGATCCGATTTTTAATTTATTTTTTGATTTAAATCTGGCGCTATTCATGTAGTACGACCACATTCATGTATGATCAACATATAATGAATAGTTGTTGAGGTATCCTTAATAATGCAATTATAAATGAATTTAAGTAATTTAATTATTTTAATTTAATTATTAACGTTGGCGGGCTACATCGATTGAATAATCACAGGTAAGACCAAATTAATTATACATTAGGGTAAAGTTCAAGAGTATTTACTAAACCAGTTGCCGATATATGACTTATGAAATAAAGCGCACACACTTCATTATTTGTGTACACAGTGTTAGTGTAGCGAATATTAAAGACTTAAAAATTGAAATGCTTGCTGCGTGCGTGTTGGGCATATAATTTATTAAAATTTATTCAATACCACTAAAAATATTTATGTTAATACTACAAATAATATATACAAGTCAATGATAATAAATATGAGATTTCTCACATAACAAGAAAGTGCTACGCTCCGTTACGAACAGTAGCAGATTTCGTAGAACGCTTACTCTACGATTCAGCGAGCCTACAACCTAAGTGTAATAATAAAAGTGTAATAAGTATTATACTTTATATTCGTATATAGTTAGTTCTTATTTATGTAGTACTATTGAGACTCTTTGTTTGTTTTATGTGTAGTTATTTTTGTTATCAACACATTATTTAAATATTGTTAACTTAGAAAATTGAATGTACTGTGACCATGTGCTTAATGAGGACTTTTTCTCTGGTATATATACGCATATCCCACACCTGGGTACTATTAAATTAAATATTTAATTGTATTAAGCTAAATACTCAATAGAAGAAATTGTATTGGATGTTTATAAACCGCCCGTCAAGCCTCCGACATAGTATAACGACTGCATCGCGCGGGTTTAATGTGGCCGCCGCAATACGGAAGCATGAAATTTTTCCCACTAGCGATCACCGATTCAACTACCGACCGCGCCTAATACTACTACAGTATCAGTTTATATCTATCTATGCCGCAAACGACGCGCGCTTCTCATACAAGAAAGTAATTAGATATTTACGTCCAATTTTCATACATCAGTCCCATACTTGTGTCTACGCGTTCTGTAGAAACCCGTAGCGTAGACGCTGTGTACTTTAATGCTCCATTAGAAGCCAGTGTTAGAACGCCCATTAATATTATTATAAGAGAAGGTACACCACCTGGTAAGTGAATGCGGTACGGTAAATACATCGACAATTAACGTATTGTTATGTGTGTATTTATATATAGAAGTAGTGGTCCAGTGGGCGGTCGGAAGTCGACCGTTATTACTTATTTTGTATGTTTGCATGTTATTGAGGTTCTTTGGTCAAAGATTCTGTCAAACTGACATCGTAAAATTCTTTGCTGGCAATCTCTAGTCTATGTGACTGTTTGACAACTTGTCATTATCGATTATTGGTACGAACCTACAAAGAGAATGTTTTAATTCAGTTTTATGTGTGTCAAATGCATGGTAGTATGTGTGTAATGTTTCATTGATAGATTTAATGTATTTATAAGCATTATTATTGAAAAACTTAAGCGTTCTGCACTTCTCCTACATATAAACTATAAGTGTGCCAAACTTCATACTCCCTTTTTTACAAAAATGTTTGCTTCACGTATTAATATAATAATAATTATTATGGTTTCTTTACAATTTAGTGAGTAAAAAGGTAACGAAATCATCATTAATATTTGTAAATATGACTCTATATAGATGTAATGTTTATTAAAATTATATATATGATATTATATAAAAATTTGGGCGATTATCATATGAATAGTGCATACATATATATATGTATGTATTTCACGGTCACTGGTTCTAAATCAGATTCGGGCGTGATGGTAATGAATATGCGGGTAATAATAACATATACTATATATAATATATCTAGTCCGATTCAAGGCGAACGGTAAGCCACAATACACTATGCTTTATTTCACTGGTACAATTGTCTTATGTTCGAATTCCTGAATATATAAAAAATGTCCGCGACAGTTTCTCCTATCCGACTGTCTATATTATGTTTTCATTAATGTGTATTTAGTGTGTATGCCCAAATCGTAAAGTATTTCCGTCGGTCAAAGAAGAAAGTAATACGTTCATCATCATCGACCATTTTTGTCCCACTGCTGAGCACTGAA
>DWOQ01000413.1:0-11673 GCA_018251115.1 Codatractus alcaeus
TGTTCATGGGCGGCATTTACCACTTACCATCAGGTGGAATGCATGCTCGTTTGCTACCTTTAGACGATAAAAAAAAAGATATCGACACCCAAGACAACCAACTGTTATGATAAAACCAACGGATCGAAACGTCCGGAACTAAGTAACCAAAAGCCTATAAAACCAAATCTAAATTCGCTACGTCGCTGTTCATTTTCGAACTCTCATTGAAATGAGGAAGAGTCGGAGCATACGATATTGATTCAAAGCGATTGAATTTGTTGATAGTTTGCAACTGAAACAATTAGATATCGGTAACGAGCTTCACTTCTAATATCCATAAAAATTAAGTTAACTCATCGATATGAAAACCAGGTATAAGCTACTTAACGGTTTTCAAATAAGAATGAAAACGACCATATCTATTGTTATATCATGCATTTAGTCACGCTCGCTCTCGTCTCCGCCATCAGACTTATCAGTTTCGCGTTCGACATTTATTACATTCATTGCGTATTGAATCTCATTTGTCACTATGTTGAGGACACATTCTTCTTTTTTCGTCGCATTTTTATTTATTTCCGAAATTACATATATAAGAGACAAATAGACGTAATTTGGTGATAGACGAAAAATGAAGGTACGCAAGACAGTTTTTATTGATAATTTTGTATTGATAACTTTATTCCAAATACAAAAAAAACAACACAGATATCCTTTAATTGGTCATACAATCTCAACATTTAATTTACGACTTGGCTTATCGTGAGTATCCGTTGCATGATAAAATGTATAAATTCAGCGATGATGTCCTTTTGAAATTATGATTAATCGTGTGGTATTACTCTCAAGTTCGTTTGCTATGTCCATTTGTTGTTCAATCGGGGCCCAACAAGTCTTAGGAAGCTAATTCATTAAAGAAAATAAACGATAATGCATTGCAAAAATAACTAAGCTGAAACACCTCATATATCTCATCCCACTCTTAGAATAAAACTTCGACAGTTATATTCAATTACTGCCCAATTTAAGTAAACAATTTTAATTTAGCGAAGTCTATAGCAATAATCATACGTTTATTATCTCTGCGAATGACTTCCTGGTAGCAAAAAACTCTCGCGCGTATCATTAACGTTTCGACTAATACTCAACAACGCCACGTTGCGAGCCGTCGAGGGAATCCGCTCCGATGACTCACGGACCAGTCGGATAGGTTCGCGTTCGGGCCTTGACGTAGTCGATTCGCCGTTTGTGTTGCATACATACAATCGAAACTATGTTTTATATACAGTTTTATAGGTACTTCTGAGCTGGAAACGAATGTCGATTCCGAGCCGATAATAAATTAGATATAATAATACATATCAAGACAGATTTATGCTACACTTGTTGTAGAATTATATCAAGGACGCGACTAAACATCTATAACAGCCTGATAGCAGTGGTCACGTTATTGTGCCCTCGTCTTACGCATGTGGCATCGAATAGAAGGAAGAAGTGAGAATGCATATAAAAGGAGACTTAAACATCACAATTTTGGAATCCTCTGCACCCAGGTGGATCTTCTGTAAAAAATCATAATCTGTTGTGGCTTCTTAACATCAGGTCATCAACCATATACCAAAAAAAGTTGAATTATTAGTACCAGTATCGAAAAATATTCGGCAATTCACCGGGCAGAGGGAGAAATGAAATATCTATATATTGGCACCGTTAATAGATTTGCAGAGAACCATTAAAATTGATGTATGTTTCGTTCGGAAGCCGTTAGCTATTATTAACATGGTATCCATTCCGTATACGAACCTTTATATAAAAACAAGTTGGCCATCTACACTCATTATGGATATGCGACTTCGTAGGCTTACGAGTATGTTAATAGCAATTATTTTCCGATGTTAATTTGTTCTGTGTCAAGATGATTGAATTACTGTATGTGTATGTTTATAGTTGTGACAGTATGATTTTAAACTAATATTATCGCGGAATTTATACACTTTATTATCTTGCGGGGTATTATGAGTACATAATACCCTTTATTTATTGTATACAGTTACCTTTGGACCTTTAGTACCTTTGGACAGTTTCTCCCCTCCACCGGAGTTTTGCCATGACCACGAACCATGCATAAATAAAACGTTAAACGTATGTACGTAAAATAAAACGTAGCGTGAGTAACCCGTTCCATTATAAAAAGTTGTAACGATATTGTATATCCCCTTATTTATTATTACATATACTGAACAATTAGAATTAATTATCACTGTATTACGTAGATAATTTTAATGAAGGCATTTATTACAGTTAGGTACATCTATCATGTTTATCAGGACATTGACAATTTCGATATCGCTAAAGTAGTAATGATTAATAAACCGCGTGGCGGAGCGGTCGCTGTACCGATCTGCCGTAGTTTCCAGGGTTCGATCCTCGGCCATGCCAGCATGATGATTTATTTAGATTTCTGTACCCCGGCAAATTGTAAATAACCTACTACTACTAGCACCTTTGTGTCTTACCTTACCTACTTTGTCTTTGTGTGTATTTATGTGTGTCACAGCACCGAAAATCTGGTCATAGTTTTAGTGTATAAAAACACATTTTTAAAAAGTACATTCAGGGAATCTTAGTGTATAAAAAATAAGTTTTATGTATTCATCAACAATATACACGACAAATATGTGGGATATTATTATATCCAATATGATGTTCAACTTGGGACTATGAATCGTAATAATTAAGTATTCCTTGATTTATTATGTAGATATTGCACTAAACTATATCCAAATGAATATCGTCGTTCTTATTAATTATAATATCCCTTATAAAGCAAGCAATTACTAATCTAATAAACAGTTTAATAGAGCTCCACAAGTCCTGGTCATCGTGAAAATAAATTAGAAGGCGAAGACGGTACGAATGGTATTAATGACACAAATGTAGGACACGTTACCACGCGCCCAACGCAAAGTACACTTTAATCTCACGTCGGGTGCGTCGTTAAAGGTTTTATCGGTGAGACAACCTTCGACCGTGACGGCATTGAGGCAGGTTCGTACCGATGTTACGGACAAATACGAAAAAACAACCTAGAAACAACGGTTCGATCCTCGCAACGCAACTCCTTATATTTGGAAATAGTGTGCCTATTAAAATTTATTACCACTTGCAGTGAAGGAAAACAACATATCTGAGAGTTCTGCAAAAAGTTATCAAAGGCGTGTGAAGTCTAACAACTAACTCGAAGTGAAACCCATAAATAGATTAAACTAGAGGAAATCTAGTCTGCTGAAATTTAAACTATATATAAAGCATTGAACTGAAAGTAAAATTATATAAACAGCGAGCATATACATATTTACTATATTAAATATAAATTAAAAGTAAAATATAAAAAAATGTTAATATAAACATATACAATAACTAGTTCGTTTTACAATTTGTATGAAAATAAAAGTTTGAATGCTTGCATGCAAAATAAACGACAAGGCAAGTCAAAAATGACGTTAAAACAAGACAACGTCATTTTATATAAAAACAATTGAAACGCTTCGACACATACTGGCAGCATCATCGAGGGCTAATCGATGACGCAACCTTGTAGTCGTAGGCGAGTGCGCGGCCCTGGCCGGTCCTCTCCGTGTTTATGAGGAAACCGTCCACCAGATACCATCTCCGGCCAGATCGTTAGCCAGCAAATTTGCCTAATCTTACGTAAAAACGCGACGCGTTTTTGTCAAAAATTGCACTTGACTGACAATCACTTTTATATACCCAAATATCTGTGCACACATTAAAAATGAATACATTCGTTATCTCTATGAACTATTTAAATATTTGCGCATTACGTTTCACATTTTTGTATTAATAAAACCAAAAAAGAAAAACGTTAATTATAGCAATACAACACGTTAGAAGAAAATTCTAAATGATATGTGGGATTTTATTAAAAATAATACATAGATTTAGACTAAATTAGACTGTTACTAATAAAGTCAATTCGAAACACTTACATTTTTATTTAATTAAACATTTTTTTGTTTATTAAAAGGACTGAATCGTTTTCAATAATTTTATGGGATCATCCTCGAAAAATCTTCGATGTACGAACATCATACAAAAGTTATCGTAAGTAAATATCGGTTAACAAACATTCAGACGAACATTTAACCTCCGCCTTTTATAAAGTCGGATTAAAATACTTCAGAAACTGCGATTATAATGAAATTTACTCACAGATAATAGATTTATCTAATGGTCCCGAAAGTTTTGGCAGACACAATAATGTACAAATAGGGAAGGCAATGGAAGACAGCAATATTGCTGCCAAGAGAATTAAAGATGAGTCACGGGGAACATAGTGTGTTATACAAAAATAGCAGAAAGACTTTCCTTTGGTTGTTGTTTTATGCTATGCAATAATGAAAGTTTCTCAAAAGAAGGAAGGCCTTATTATCTAAATATATTCTTGCATATAGTCACATAACTTTCAAACAGAGTGTGCTTGTGCAGGAGTTTCTTGAAAACTTAATTTCAACGGAAGCTCAGCGCTTATCTGCTTTATCTTCTTATTAAATTCAACATTATATATTATTTCTAATGAGGCGTCTTGCAACTGCTATCAAGACACGAAACAAGAATGAGAAGTACAATTTCACTGAGGTGCTACATCTGCACACCATGGTATTCATAAAATGTAATTATCTCAAAAAATATATTTGTACTTTATACAACAGGAGGACGCCTGTGTTTAGCTTATTAGATTAGTGCCAACGCAAAAAAAACCCCTTTTTTAAGTGAATGGCAAATTGGTTGTACGTGGAACACCTCAGTTGCTCTGAATGCGTGTTTGCCCATGTCTATTGCATACAAAAATAAGTATCACCGTTTTACATTTTCATCGTAAACTTTTGTCTGCATCCCGGTAAATCTTAAAAGAATTAATTATATCATTTTTGGAGTCTGTCGAAACTAGGCGACATTTAATTATTTTGCAATATAATTTTCCTTTGTCCTATCCAAGTTCCTAGCATCAAATCTCCATCTCCAGAAAGATGGAAGATTTTGCAAATATGAATTAAAATCAATATAGAGTACAAAATGCGACGTTCGCACAGGAAGCTGACAATATTGAACGTGCGCACTGCTGGCAATAAAATTTAATGGACGAGGTTGTGGTGCGCGTAAAGGACGATGTAGCGATTAACTTTTAGAGATTTTAAATATCGTAATAGATAATTGTTCCGTTCGTCTTCTCTGCTTTCTATTTAGTTCTCAGGGGTAACATCGCCCCAGGTAAGACAATGATCCGATCTGAAGTAAATTTCAAATGTCCTCGGCCAGCATGGGACTTACTATCCATTGGACCGCATGATGATTTGCTACTTCTATCTGTGTAAACGTCTCTTCGGCGTACTTTGATCATCGATAGCCAATATGGACCGACTTGCCGGCTTGCACAATCGCGCATCTTACCATCACCGCTCACTGATCCTCTACTCCAAGATATGCAATTTGAATTCTGTGACGTTTTGTAAAAATAAACCAGAAGCTATTTTTCACATGCTTCTCGCTATTATGATTTCGCTCAAATCTTTTACCCCAAATTGCAGTGCAATTTTAATATTGCTATTTTGTTGTAAAATTATGCTTAAAACAGCAACGATAGGTTTTAATTTAGGTATGCAATCCATCTCATCTACGTTCTGAAATGAACCCTGAATATTATAAAGTAAAAGGACCCATGCTCTTCATTCCTGAGCAGAATACAGCCAGAAATACTAACGGGTGCAGCATCGTTGCCTCTACAAGCGAACCACGAGGTATACATTCACTTTTAAACTATTATTCATTGATCTCACCTTAGTTACAAAAGCAATAAAATAAAGTGCGAGTCGGATTAGCACACGAAGCGTTCGGTACTACCGTCATTAGGACCGAGCTAAATATGTCAAACAAATTCACGTATTAAGCGGCAAGCGCAATATGTACGAATACCGTCTGATATGACACAATATTATCGTTACATCATTACATTGGCACAATAAAAGGCGAGGAATTTTATAGGGAACTTTTATCATTTTTAAATCTTCTATTTTACTATGTATAAATAATAACGTGATCTATCAATATGTATAAATAATAACATGATAAGTAAAACAGCGGCCGGTGTATGCGGTGCCGGAGCCTCGCGCCGTATATGGGCGCGCGGCGCAAGGCCGAGGTGCGTCCTCGCCGGCCGATTTAAACCGTATTCCACTGACCCACGCCCTACAACTTTCGCTACTATATTGCCTATTACACTGATCAATCGCATATATCATTTAATCTATCTGGTTTCGGTAACTAAGTATAGACTGACTCTAAAATAAACTACAAGACATTATCAGTAAATACTTTTTTTTACATTATTGTAATCAATTACAGCCACTGTAAGCGTTGAAATAGGTAGATAGAGCCACTTCCTCATCATATGAGAGTAAATTATTTGATGTAAAAAAATAATTACACACATACATAAAATAAATAAAATCAAACTGAACAAATAAGGGATGACAATGTAACGAAATTTTCATAGTTACAATAATAAATGTTAATTTGAGCTATACCAATTGTAGTAGAGTATGAAGAGTTAGGCACAGAAGGAATATAAACGGAGGCAAGACTGCAAAAACTAACACAATTCATGAAACAATAAAATTCATATGTATTCCACTTGGACATACTACTATTTTATTTATGAGTTACGGCATTGCAATCGAATTTTGATGTTGTCGACCAATGCATCATGTGGAACACTAAGTATACACACTGAATTACTTAGATTTCATTAAGCAGAATTATTGTGACTATACCAAACAAGTGTTAGCAATCTGAGCTCACACCACACAGGAAATGATATTGCAACCAAACAAAACAGTGTATCGAATTACATCAACTATATATTTAGTAATAATTTAATTTGCTACTGAACAACTATTACTACATAAAATGTGATATCACATTTTAATGGTCTGGGGAATCTCATGGATCAGATGAATATCACTGATTTTACCAAATGATGTATGATGTAGAAATTGTCACTCGCTTTGATAGTGAAAGGCAAACAATATACTCGCATGCCTTCCTGGTGTTAACATATAGTATACAAATCCATCCTAATGAGAGGGATACACTATGGACTGAATTCCTAGACTCATCTTATTGTGAGTGATAAAACTTAAACAGAATTCTTGATTATTTCTGGTTTTTTTTTACCTTTACCACAATCCCACTTGATAGACATATAAGCACTATAGTCCTTTCTTGCTTTATTTTTTCAAAGGCAATCTGTCACCGAGTTTTCAATGATAATGGTCAATGTATGTTCAATTATGAGAAAAAAATAGGTGTGATATCGACGGGTCCCAAGAAAAAAATCTTACAGAAAAATAAGACGGTATATATTTTATTATTTTTTTGTATTGTACATGCTACATAGTCCTTGTTGGTATTTTTGAAGAGAATATAATTTGACGGTTGACTCAGTTTCACTGTACCAGCTACACTGATACACTCATGATGTATATCTGCCTAGGAATCAGCCACTGCATTAAGACCACATCTATTCCCCAACCTCTCCCATAACAACAGTGTTAAGCGTTGCTATTTTCTTCTTTGAAGATTGTTAAGGAGAGACATATTAAGCTTCATAACTTAACCATCAGTGGTAACAGTGACAAATTTTTTTGGGATTGTTCATAGATATCAACGGGACACTTTCACCACTCCCACAGAATATATGCTTATTTGTTACTTTAAATTTTTTTTAATATATGTGTGTTTGTTCACAACAGCAACATAGCACTGCAAAAGTTAGCAGAAATATATGCTATATTTGTATATAATTTTTTTTTGTCATTTATAACACTACAGTTAAGATGTTTCCTTGCATGTGGAAAATTAATTTAATTACCATTTTAAATGCAACATTTTTAATTCATCTCAATAAATATAATTCAGATCTTTTACTGAACATTAAGTCAAAATTAATAATGCATTTTTGGTAAAACTTGGATGGAAAGGTAATTTTCTCCTGTCAATGTGATTGATAGCGTTCTGAGAGATAAAATATAGTACGTAAACATTAGATTAAATTTATTATAAGGAGCTTAGGAGCTTCAGTAAATATTCATACAAATAAAAATTCATATGAAAATTACGTTAACATGTCCAGCAATGTCCAGTAAGCAATAACTTAATGGGTAAAAGTCGATCTGATTCATCAAAGAAGTCTTACGTGTGAATCATTGAAAACAGAAGAAATAATGTGACTCCGTCTGCCGCATTTTTAGCATATCAAATACTCCAGAATTACCTCCAAATTATTAAACATATAATTCAAAACGTTGAGCTCTCCAGCACGTTTCTACTCACCATCTGTTCTTTTTATATTGATGTTGATTCCCGACTGGATCCTCATCGCGCCGTCATCCATTTTTGCACAGATTTATACACCACATACACTAAAGAACATTATTTCGCAATGAATGATTGTTCAAAAATAGTCTAACACATTCGGAAATCACACATAAGAACCGGTGAAAATAACAAATAAATTTCTACACTACACCCAGATTGACAGTTATATCGAGCTAGCTATAAACTTCAGACTGGAACGGTTCAAATTTGTTTCGCTACAAGAGTCAAATCAAGCACTTTTAACTGATTGAAAAACTGGGCAACTGATTTAAAAATTGTAAAATGAAACAGAACTGTTGACAAAAAAAATTACAAGGTTTTAAATAATTTCGGTTACAACACAAAATTCTCAAAATTATTAGTATGAACACCACAATGCATTGGAAATTTATCTGATGTTGCCATACGTACGATGTACATCAAATATATATTCAATGTATAAAAATAACCGTTATGTGATTTAAAAAAAGACAAAAATAACTTTATTTATTTTTTTAGAACTTTGTTTTTTGAAAATATATTTTTAAGTATTTTCGTCAAAATACAATTTAAAAATGTACAATTTGAAAAACAATGTTTTATAAATCAAAGATGAGCACTTCACTAGACTTAATCCATAGACTATACATTTCGGATACTCTTACTAGTTCTGGGTTGATTTACTTTAGAAGACATAAAATATTAAAAAATAAATGCATTTTTCTACAAAAAGCTTTTTACAATAATTAAATTTTTATGGTCTAATTTTATTAAAAATATTTTTCATATGTATGATCGTTTAAAATTACTATCTAAAAAATAATACCGTACAATTATTTCATCATCATAGCATCGTAGCCGTAGGTAGAATAGGTAGGCGTTACGTCAGTTAGTCAATCAGTCAATAAATAAAATTATTTTACACTAAATAAATTCAGAATAGGAAATATTTTTAATACAATACAAACAAATATCAATATGGATAGTGAATATAAATTATCGCACAAGGCAAAGAAACGCATCAAAGAAGTTAAGAGAAAGGCCCGACCCGGTAAGAGTATCGCTTACGAATAGGTTGTAAACGAGTTTATTCGATTTAATAGTTTCCATGTATTCAAAAACGTGCAAATATAATTAATATTGAGAATAACGAGAGTTGCAAGACTGTATATAATTATATTTGTAATTATTAGTATTATGTAGTTCTAGAAGCGTCTATTGTAATAGTCACACATCCCAAGTTCGACCTCGACTTTTTTACGGTTACTTAAAGCTTTTATATTCTCACAATGAGTACATTTGCAACGCATCAGATATGTCTGTGTGTTGCTGTGTATTAAGGACATTTGTTTGATTAACCCAATTTACATAACCTATTTTCAAAGACAGTTTTTTTTAAATTATCAGATAACTTGATAAATCTACTAATAATCATTTATCATTGGCATTTTACGTGTGTAATTCCTGTACTTGTAAGTCAGGTCAAGAATCACATTGATATAAGTGAATTGTCAAGTAGAAATTAACACACATTTATCTTTTGTTCACAGAATTAGCCGATAAGTATCAATGGACAGCTTTAAAATATGCAGGGAATTTTGAAGAGTTCCTTAAATGTAATGATAATGCGGACAGGATAGATGCCAATGTGGCATCTCCAGAGGAGTTTATAGAGAGATATGAAAAGATTTATAAACCTGTAGTCATAACGAATGTTCAAACAAACTGGCGCGCCAACCATAAGTGGACGCTGGACAGACTTGCCAAAAAGTATCGGAACCAAAAATTTAAGTGCGGAGAAGACAATGAGGGTTATAGTGTTAAGATGAAAATGAAGTATTACGTAGAGTACATGAGGACAACGACTGACGATAGTCCACTTTATATTTTTGATAGTAGTTTTGGAGAGCACTTGAGAAGGAAGAAACTTCTCGAGGACTATGAAGTACCTAAATATTTTAGGGATGACCTGTTCAAATACTGTGGTGAAGAAAGGAGGCCCCCTTATCGTTGGTTTGTCATGGGCCCACAGAGGTCTGGCACCGGTATACATATAGATCCTCTAGGTACAAGTGCTTGGAATGCTTTAGTGTTTGGTCACAAGAGATGGTGCTTATTCCCCACTCAGACTCCAAGAGAGCTAATCAAAGTAACAGGTGTCATGGGTGGAAAGCAACGAGACGAAGCTATTACATGGTTCAAACTTATATATCCTAAGACTCAACTTGATACTTGGCCTAAGGAATACAAACCTGTGAGTTAATATTATGATGACAAATCTCATTCACTGTTAGTCATTTGTATTTTCCCAGAGTATGTACTGTTAATGCCTTAAGTTTATACATTATTAAATTACTAAAATATACATTAATATGTGCAACAACAACATTCAATAATATTGCTCATGGTATAGTTGAGCTACATTTTATTGCAGTTGGATAGACTACTGATTGCCAACAAAGAAATTCAATATGTCTGAATTATTCCTAACCGCAATAATGTTAAAACAACAATATTAATTATAGTTATCTTTTAACTACCTGCAGTACCATGATTCATGATTAATCTTATCATGAATAATAATTGTGACTATGTTTGCAGGTTGAAATACTTCAGAAGCCAGGTGAAACAGTATTTGTTCCTGGTGGTTGGTGGCATGTGGTTCTCAACCTAGATGACACCGTTGCAGTAACACAAAACTTTTGCAGTCGTACCAATTTCCCTGTTGTTTGGCACAAGACAGTTAGAGGGCGCCCCAAACTATCAAAGAAGTGGGTCAAAGTTCTAGAAGGCAAGGACCCGGAGTTGTACAAAATTGCCAGTAGTATGGACTTGAGTCAGGGTACTGGAGTTGCATCAGACAGTTCGTCAAACAGCAGCTCATCTAGTAGTGACAGTGATAGCAGCTCCTCAGACAGCTCCAGTGAAGAGGACAGTGGTCAAGAGAGCATCACTGCACACAAGAAAAAGAGAAAACGAAAAGCATGAAATCAGTTTGCCTTATAAAACTTAGAATTAATCACAAGCACCAACTTTCAAATGTATTCTAAACAGTTATTATATTTGTACGTAAGGAGCCAATTTTGTATTATTAGATTAATGAAATTGCTAATTTAACATTGTTGTTTTCTAAATAGTGAGCAATATATTTTTTGTTAAAAGTGACTATCAAATAAAGTTTAGTATTGTCATTTTTGTCGTTTTATATCCACCATTTATGTATAATAAATCTAAAGCAATTAACGGAATAACTAG
>DWOQ01000414.1:0-11672 GCA_018251115.1 Codatractus alcaeus
TATATATATATATATATATGTGTGTGTGTGTGTGTGTGTGTGTGTGTGTGTGTGTGTGTGTGTGTGTGTGTGTGTGTGTGTATGTATGTATTTAGAAAAATAATATAAATGTTTATCTGTTGTCTAATAATCATAGTAACAGGCTCTATCTAGTTCGGGATCAGATGGCCGTGTGCGAGTTGTCGCTTTAATTGTATATATACTATATTTATTTTATGAAACCTTGCCTTTGCATGTCACACCAGTATACACTAATACAATATACCATACAATGATATACCATACAAGTCAGTATGTTCCACTTTGACGCGGAATGCTAATATTGCATCACATTACGTTGCTAAGCGATTATAGATGTGTAAATATTTAATGCGATACGAGGAAATTATGTCCTTGTACCTAATGTAAATAAATTTATTTGTTTGAATTATTTAAAATAGCTAATTGCGAATAGGTATTGTGTTAACTTGGTTCCTGTTATAGTAAAGTCAAGTAAGGATTATTATTAAAAAAGACGCTTTCTAAACTCATCGCCACACTTGGGATACCTGTGACGTGGGTGCCATGCACACCACACACAAAAACAATTCACTAACACCCAGACCCAGAACAGAAATCTAAATTCATCATCCCGGCCAATCAGAAAACTTGGATTTCTGACTGGCCGGGTATCGAACCCGGAACCCTCCGTTTGTCAATCCGGTGTGGTAACCACATCACCACGCAGGTCGTTAAAGCCCTAAATCACTGAACTGTTTAAATCTTAACTAAGAGCTACTTATATTATTACTTTATAGCAGAAGTGATTGCTTGTTACTGATTTGAGGCTGGTAAGGCACTACTCAATACTACTACTATAGATGGGCAAGATAACGGGCTCGGCCTGTCTCAAATGAAGTATGTTAGGTACAGTTGCAAATCAGCCGATCTACATTCATTTTAAAGCTGGTGGGATTCATTGAAGTTCATCTGCAATTATTGCAATGAGCTTTTTGATTTTGATATAAGTATCAAACGAGCATGTAGCCCTTTTGATGCTAAGTGGCTGCTGCCGCCCATAAACGTCCATAATCAACCACGTCAACCACAAGTGAATTGGTAAACCTTGGGTCTAGTTAGAATGCGTCGTTGGGCTGTCTCCTCTCAAACCAGAACACAACAGCGTTGAAAACAGCTTTTATTAGACAGACAGGCTGTGGTGTTTTGATGTCGAACTACCTTCTACCATCTCTAGCTTTATAGAATGTTCTGTACGATTAGTAAGGTAGTTGTAAGGCCGAGTAGTACCTTCTATTCACACCGGTCACTAGAAGGACACTAAAAAATAACTGCACATCATTATTCACAACAATTTAGCCACGACCGCAGGATGACTGCTATGTATAGCGGATTGAGCTTTATGTAACGGTCACTTGTTTGTTAGCCGCAATCATCGAGTTACCGGCTTATATAAGTCGGTGCTCGACTATTATTGGGTGTTTGGAGACACGAGGTGCATCCATTGCCTGCGTGTCATACATATTGTTGTTTTGATTTGAGAGAGGGTCCTAAAGATCTCTTCTGTCAAGGAAAACATCGTAAGGAATCCTACATACCTGATAGTCTTGCAAAAAGACTTTCGAAGGTGTGTGAAGTCATCCAATCCGCATTTAAATATCGTAATGGACGTATGGTTGATTTTGGCCTAAACCCTTCTCATTCTTAAGAAGAATCTTGCGTCCAGCAGTGGGATATAAATCTGTTGATAACAATCTTAAACGAATCCCGATTTTATTTAAATAAATAGCTGTAATTCTTCTCTATTCACTACATATTTTTAAAGTGTCGTTCATTGTTGCAGGTGGAACTTCTGGATTCGTTCTTCGGCGACGGGCGCGCTTACATAATGGGCCCCGAGAAGGACTGCTGGTACTTGTACACTCTGCTGCCTCTGGAAGGTAATCTTTACTGCTGCTTTTCGATACTGATGACATTTTTATTTACCGTGGCTGTTGACCCGACTACAAACTTCAAGACTTAAAAAGAAGGAGTTTCTCAATTCGGTTTTGTTTTGTGTTTGTTACCTCAGAACTCCATCATTTATACACTAATTTCTTTACTTGTTGAAATGGAAAACTTCGAATGTTTTCAAAGGGATGGGTGCAATTTTAATTTCATTGACATTCTTACTTGGATTATGACGATACAGTCCCTACTGTATCGTACTGTACAGTTCCCTAACTCCCTAAACTCGAATGGAAGTGTATAGTAATGAGATATTAGTTTATGACAATTCTAAACTAGATAGGCCAAACTATCAAGTGAACGACTTTTTGGACTGAAAAATCTGCTGCAAACTTCAGTAACAGCTAGAAAAAATGTTGGTGTCGCTATTGAAGTTTATTGTTTTTTATCAAGTCTAGCGTCACAAATATGAAAAATATGTCTAGCGGTTATTATTATAAAATACATAGTAATTTATAGGCATTGAATGTTCGAAACAGGTACAGTGGACGCGCTGGAGAAGGAGCAGCAGGAGGCGAGCGGGGTGCGCGAGGCAGAGCCCGACCAGACCATCGAGATCCTCATGTCGGACCTCGACCCCGCCGTCATGGACATATTCACCCGCGCCGCCTCCGTCGACGCCGCGCACGCTACGAGGGTCAGTCGACACCTCTGGCCTCTTGGCCTGATACCCCTGGCCTTTTGGCCTGACACCTTTAAATTCTTAGCCTAACACCCCTGGCTTCTTGCTTGACACCCCTGGTCTCTTGGCTTGACACCCATGGTCTGTAGGTCACACTTTCAAGGAAACTAACCCATAGCACCTTGGGCTTATCTTTCTAGCCTTAGCCGTAGCACCTTGGGCATCTACCCTTTACCTTTAACTTGTGATACTTGAGTTAAAAGCGTAAATAAAATTTATATCAATTATGATATTTAAAATCACAGTCTAAATTTTAATATTTATATCCACAGGAGTCCGGGATTGATAAGATCATACCGGGGATGGTGATCGATGACTATCTATTTGATCCGTGCGGTTACTCTATGAACGGGGTCGCTAAAGATGTAAGTATTCATTAAAGTTTTTCCCTAATATAAATATAATAATGTATAACTTGATTCAAAAGTGATTGTAGTTAAATATAGGGGTGAAAAATTCCCTATTTCTTTTTGTAATGTTTTTTAAAACTCGTTATATTAGCTGATTAGTTTTCTAACATTTTTGAATAGTTTATCTGCTGAACATAGTTTAACAAGGTTTTAAATTGAAAATAAATCTCTTGAAATACTTTTGTTTTTATGCCATCAAAGGGAGAAAAGGATTCGCCATCCGTAAGTTGTATGAAATATTAAGAGTTAGAAATATATTTGGGCTAGTATCTTCCTTCTTGTATTCTTAATGAAATTCGAAGAGGAGGTTAACAGTTCGGTTGCATTATTTTTATGTTTGATTCCTTAGGACACCCTCACTTATGAATCGCTTGGAATTATCTTAAAATAATAGGGTATACTTCAAAATGGTCCTATGAAAAATATTAAAATCTATTCAGTACTTTTTTTATAATAAAAAAATGTTTTAATTAGCAATAATTATAGGTTGAAATGATTGTTTTTATCTTTATATTTTTAGTATGGTAATTTATTTATTATTTATTTGTTCATATTGCCAATGACATGTATATACATGTGTGTGTGTGCACAGGGGTGCTACATGACGATCCACATAACGCCGGAGCGGTCGTGCTCGTACGTGTCGTTCGAGTCCAACGTGCCGGTGGCGAGCTACGACGGCGTCATCGCACGCGTGCTCGCCGCCTTCCGCCCCGCCAAGTTCGTGCTCACCGTGTTCGCCACGCCGGTAATTATGCTACACTATACTACACTATACTACACTATACTATACTACTGCATATACTAGTGTCTGGTATGAATTACGTTTTTATGTTAAGTTTTTGCTGGTTATCTCTGAAGCGATGAGATGTTGACTTTGATGTTTTTGTATTGTTTTAGTTTGTAATGTTTAAATTGTTGGAAAGCAATAGTGTAACATGATTTTGACAATGTAAAGTTGGAGTATGGTATTTAAATGGTATTGTGCAGTAGACTATGAAATCATGATCATTAATGGTAGATTATAAAAAAGTTGAAAAGTTTAAAACAATAAAAATAAATAATGTGTAAAGATAGTCAGCATTTAGAAAATGTTTAAAAAATACCTGTCTTGAAATAAGGTGGGAGTATACAATATTTGATTTGTTTCTATACGTTATGAGACGTCACGAGATCATTACAATACCTTGCAAATATAATCATACGTAACGGTAGTTAGCACGCCGGAACTAATCGGTCGCGCCATGTCCCGCAGGACTCGCCGGGCGCGGACGCCCCGCGGCAGCTGAAGCAGTGGCCGTCGCTGGGCGGCTACGAGCAGAAGGACGCGCAGCTGTGCCGCTTCTCCGGCTACGAGCTGCACTACGCGCTGTACGCCAAGTTCCCGAGCTGAGGCCGCGCCCCCGCCCCGCGCGCGCCGCGCCGCCGCCCCGCCGCCGCCCGCGCGCCGCCGCCGCCCGCCCGCACTCGCCGCAGGTACCGCCGACCACTTACCATCAGGTGGACTGTTCGTTTGCTAACTTTATGTAATAAAAAAGCTACTACGGTATGAAATAATGATTTTGTCTGACATCTGACATGCACATGCATGCATTATATTTTAAAATTTAATGTTCGTATTAGATGCGTTCAGAATCGAATATTATTAATGTTTTGGTTAGATATTGGAATCGTATAATTCGAATTTTGAAATTATCCAAAATTCGAAGAATAATTCGTAAAAAAATCGACCTACTCGAAAAATTTAAAATAGTTGTTTTTTTTTATAATTCAAATAATTAACCAATAATAATAATATAATTTAATATAATTCTCAAATAATTAAAAAATCGAATTAATCCAATTTAATAGAAAAATTCGGAACTTTCGAGTAATTTAAATTATTCAATTAATTTTAATATTTGATTCGGTGCAAATAATTCGTAAGTTACAATTATTCGCACACCGCTAGTTCTTATATAACTGTGATGTAATCATTACAGAGACATCACCTCGCTGCTGGCCGCCGTGCCGCCCGCGCCGCCGCCAGTGGACCCGCCGCGCCGCGCCGCCCGCCCGCAGCAGCGGCCCCGCGCGCCGCCGCTACAGCAGCAGCAGCAGCAACAACCGCAGCAACCGCCCGGAGCGCTGCTGCTGCGGCTAGCGTGCGCGCTGCTGGCGTGTCGCTGGCGCGCCAGTGGCGCTTGACCGCCGCCGGACACGTGCACTTAGCGAATTGCACGTTACGCTGAATGTCCACGCTCCACTGGAATGGCGTATTAAACGCCGATTCTTTGGTGATAAACTATACTGCTAGATAGTATTCTGGGTCCTCAGGGCTCATTTGTATATGTATCGAAATGGCACAATAGATATCGCCGTTTTACCTGTCCAGTGGAACGCGGGCAGTCGGAGCTAGTTAATTCCTAGTACACGCAAGTGTCTCGGAGCTTTAGTATCGCGCCGGGTCTCCTGCGGGGCGCTCGCCGTCGGCACTCGCTAATCACATTTGAATTCTCCAAACCTCCCTCCGGATATTTTATCTGACACTTTTGTAATCCTTTAAAAACAGTAGCGTAACATAAATTGTAATTGGCCACGAATGCGTTTCAAGTGATTACTGTAGTTATTCCAAGTATTAATGTAGAAATAAATAGGACAAAAACCTTAAAGCAGCTTTTTGGCTGGATACACATTGATAACGCACATATCTACAAACGGTAATGACCCCTTCATTGCTTTGACTGCTTAAACACGATTTTTTGTCAAACTAGTGCAGATTACGTTATTTATAAACACTTTGGATTAATCACCCGTAGGGACGTCGACCCATCCCTCTTAGGTCGTTTGCACAATTTAACACTAAACGGAATTAGGGTAGAAATTAGAGATGTGCCTAGTGGCCTTTTTTGTACAAAACCCGATCAATTAATTGTAAGATAGACGTCTAAACTGTGTGAGTAATACTCTAGTAGATTTTTATCTATTATTCCTAGTCTGTAGGTTCGAGATTCGCTTCTCTCACGCAACAATATCGCTTCGGGATTGCCAATTTTGCCAAACCTAGTTCGGTAGAGAATTAAGACAATATTTTTCTATCTCTAATCTACAGACGAGCGTGTGTACAAACTAAAGTTTAATTACGTATAGTTAAGACTTAGCTGTGCATGCGATGAAACGGAATTGTGATAAAATTGCTAAAATCCGAAACGAGAACGTGTAATGGGAGCCGGCGAGGCGGCGGGTCCAGTTTGGTCACAGTTTCATTTGAGCGTGTGTCCGGCCTTAGAGCAGGGTGCCGTATTATGTGATGTAACTATTCCATTCCATGTTCGTGATCCTAAGTGATAGTTGATGTACTGAAACATTTAATGGTAGAACAATTGTTAACATGTACCGTGTTTGAATGACAAGACTGTTCGCAGCGAATTGACGGGAAAATTGCAATTTTTCTCATATGTGGCTAAACTAATTACAATGTTATTATACTGACATGCTCTTCTTATGTATAAGCATACTCTATTGTTACATAATGTTATCGTATTTATATGAAGATGTGTATTAAATTATAACTATGTAGCCTAAGGCTGTTGGGCGGTAACTGAACTTCGTTACTATAGAAGTGCCATGCTTGGTAATCGTCTGGGAATTTTGTAAATGATTGCTTTGTTTTTGGAATATTATATTTTTCTAACTCAACATAAGTGTAGCTATCTATTTTCATAGTAAAATTACACTTTGAATCCTAATCAAAAATCATTTCATACGATTGTGAATTTACTTGACTTTGTTAGATATAAATATATCGATTAATTTATAAGTTGCAATGTAATCAGAATTATTTGACATTTTTACTTGAACTTTAGTATTCCATTATGTATAATCTTATTTTGTATTGATTGTAGATCTATTAGTTACAAGAAAAAAAACTTAAAAACGATTAAACGTCGTTAAAATTAAAATCGAAAATAATTAATTGATGTTAGTTATTGGTAATCAGTGTTGATGCAACGGTAGTTTTACTAGATTCATACATGATACTTTAGATGTCGTATGAAATTAAATTTGTAATAGATGAGTGTGATCATTAGGTAAAGTGTAAGTTTAAACGATTATTTCCTTGTAAATAGTCAATTTGTTGCGAATACTAGTGTACTGAACATACATGTAGGACGTAGCTCTGCGGGGCGAAGCCGCGGCCGCGGGGCGTTACGTGGCAAGAGATTTAATAATCTATAATAAAGATTTCTTCTCAGTTACGCGTGTTTTTAATTTTTATTATACCTTTCACAACATTTTTGGGAATATATTTTTAATAATAATAATTGGCACCTAAAATACTATCTTCATACAAAAAAGCAACTTATTTTTTTAATATTAACAAACTTAAAGTACGATGGGATCGGGATACGAAATTATAAAATACATATTTTTTCACAACCATGCATAACTAATACGAGGTGAGTGAAGTATATCATAATGATTATGTAAGACGTAATTAAACAATTAAAAAAAATGGTGAACCATAGGTTCATGCGAATGCAGCCATGAAGCAGAGTTCCTGTGTTGTTGTGGTCCTTGACTTTAAAGTTTTTGTACAGTTTCTTGCAACACGATACACTATTAGATTGATAATATATTAATTATGCTAATTGAATAGATTGTCCGCGCACGTTGACCCCAACTTATTGCTGACTCTAGAAAATGTATGGTTGCACGGTACAGCATAGAATAAATTTACAATATAAGGAAATTACTGATGCGTAAGAGACTTATATTTGCGACAAAACGTATAATTATTGACAGCTATAATATGAATATCAAAACGTCTTGTACATTCATGACAGGCTTGACTTAGTTTCATGTCACTTGAGTGAATTAGAAAAGGTTACATGTTTATCTTATAATAAAGATTTTGTTATAATACTATATATGCGCCATATATAAAGCCACTCTGTCACATTGGGTAACCTGTAATGATGGATGTGATGATTCTAAATAAATAAAGACTACTTTATTTTTTTTTAACAAATTAATAACTTAGTGTATGAATACACTTAGTTGTTTATAGGTTACGAAAAAAAATGCAAAATTATTTAAAAGTTTTTAATATCGCCATCACCATTCTGACAAAAAATATAAAAATACCAGTCTTAAAATATTCCATTAAACCGTAAAGCCTCTAAAATATCCATTTTTAGCAAAATATAATAATATCCAATCAACAACAAAATTTTAAAAATGTAGTTTACAAAATTATCAAGGAACAAACATATCACTTCTTACAATCACACAAACTTTTCTTTTGTTCAAACGACAAGCAAATATTACAATGTCATAACAAAATTATATTAAAGAAACTTTATAATAATATAAAGAAAAAACAAATAAATACTGCATTACTTACATTTGGTTAATATACAAATCAAATAAATAGTTTTACACGGTAATTTAACATCTTATTTCCCACATTCAATTATATTATATTTACTTATTTATATAAAAATCTAATCAACTTTAATACTTAGTTCACAATGTTATCAATATTTGTCATATAAGTAAAATAAATCAAAAATCTATGCAGTTTTTAATTAGCACTTGTATTGGTCCTGGAGAATGAAGGCTTAGGATATGGATCCGATATACTAAATAATTTACACTGCTGCGGTGTATTGCGGTAGGGGTTTATTGTTGAGTATTGGACAGTAGGGATTAGATATCACTAGTTATTAGGTAGCCAGTGGTTAGAAGTTAGGCCTTTCATACTGGGAGTCCGGGGTTCAAAACCCAGGTTAACACCCTGGAATTTTCTAAATTATCTATGAATTACAAATTATCTCTCAAAGGAGTAGTCTTTTTATCTGCACCTGGCCTAAACTTCTCTCACAGAGTATTAATTGGCACTAGGCCATGTGGAATATGGCCTAAACCCCTATCTCAACCTAGAGGTGGCCAGCACTGGGATGATGGATTAGGTATGTACCCGGCAGGGCGGCACGAAGGTCCCGAGCTGTGCGGCGGCGGCCAGGCACAGCGCGTCCTGGCGCGGCGCCGCCACCAGCTGCAGCCCCAGCGGCACGCCCGCGCCGTCCACGCCCAGCGGCACCTGCGCACACGCGGCATTAGAGGGTCTGTCTGGCTGTACGGCTGGCAGGCTGGACGTCTCTCGGAGAATGGAGGTATGTATGTACCATACTACAAGGCAGGCAGACTGACCGTTCAGGCGGACGGTCTGCGTATCGGTCTGTCATATAACCAGTAGGGGTGAGAGAATATCGTTCGAATCGAATGAAATCCAATATGAATTCCATTACGTCGCGGATCAAAATACTCTACCTATGAATAATATACTTTTAGTTGAACATTAACTACACGGAGATTTTGAATTCAGAGTTTGTTAATATAGTCTACATTCATAATATGCGAAAAGTTGCGAATAATATAATATTCAAAGGATTCGAAATTTATCAATTATTCGGAAACCGTCATATATATCGAATTTTCGAATTATTCGATTCAAGTTCCGAATCGTATTTCAATATTATTAAGAATGAATAATTCTAAATTCGAATTACTCGCATACCCCTAGTAACCAGACAGACGCAAACATCGTTTGTCTGGCTACATGTATTTGTGTCTGTATGACTCTTTGTCTGTCTGTCTGTCTATCGTGCTCACCTGTGCGGCGGGGAAGCGCAGAGCGTTCAGCACGCCCCAGTAGGCGAAGTTGAAGGGGCGCAGGTACAGCGAGTAGTGGTACGGGGCCGGCGCCGGCGCGCTCGGGAATATCAACACCCCGTCGGACCCCAGCTTTTTCTGTACACACAAACAAATATAAGTGTAGTAGCTGTACTTTTCCTGTATGGATTAAAAAAAAAAATTAAAAAAAGTTTTATGAAGCGGCTTCATTTGTTCCTGCTGCAAAATCCCTTCTTAACACTGATGTCACTGTTAAATTTTTACTGCAAAGGTCAAGTAGTTTTGGGGTGTTTAGTTATTACTAACTAAACACTTCAAAAACGACTTTCCGCTTTTATACATAAGAGTATATCTCTACGACGATATAGGGGGTTTGAGGAAGATATAAAAATAATCACAAAGCTTTCCAGACTCCTAACCTGCTATTAAGATACCTTATTGAACCGAAATGTAAATTCATTGTTAAGATGTTAGCCAAATACGAAACTCGACTCACTCGAATCACCAAAATATCACAAACTTACAATGAGATCATCGGAGAGCTCCTGCGTGAGGCGCTCGGCCCACTCCGGGTCTACGGGCGGCAACACCTGTTCGTCTAGTAATTTCAGGATGGCCGCCAACGTGTAGTTCGAGGAGCCAATCATCTGAAAATAAAATGCAATATATAGTTAATATTAATATGTAGGTACATAAAAAATATTACATACATTAAGTAATGTAATTTTGATTTGCCTTCAATACGTCCGAACTAAAAGTTATACAATGGCAGATCACTACCGACACAGACTATTAAATACAGATATGGGTAGTAGAGGATCCAGGATTTTTGTTTGGGGGGTCTTGACCTACCTGAGAACAGGTGTCAACTGAGTGAATCTGATCTCACAAGAATGTGCTAAAGCAACTCGAGCCCATAATCCTTTCCCTGTGTGTCGGCGTTACCTTCTTGGCGAGTTCTCTCAGGCCGCTGGCCTCCCCGCGGTTGTTGGCGAGCAGGCGCGGGAAGCTGTCGGCCTCGCGCGTCATGGCGTGCCGCCACAGCGAGAACATGTGCGCCAGCGCCGCGTGCGCGTACGGCCGCGCCGCGCCCGCCCCGCCCGGCAGCCGCTCCAGCACTCTGCGGACGACGATGTTTCATGTTTACTTACATCATCGCACGGTGATCGTCTAGCGGTTCAAAATTTAGTCACTCAAATGGAGGCCCAAGGTTCCAACCCTAGACTCTCTATACTATCCTAGAATCCTAGAATAATCGACTTTCGACATTCTGTACGTATTTCATATTAATTATCACTTGTTCAACGGTGAAGGAGAACATCGTAAAAAAGTTCTCAAAGATGTATGAAGTCTACCGATCCGCACTAACCAGAATTGTGGACTATGACCTAAATCCGTTTCACTCTTTGAGCAGACCTGTGCCCAGCAGTGGGAATATATTAACTAACATTTGCAGGCTGAAAGACAGCCTTAGTTCATGCAAAATAAGTTCCATCTATTTCCAGACATGTCATCAAGATTGCTTCAGCAGTAAACTGGCTAAAAAAGTAAAAACACAACATGCCGAATTACTTTCGCAATTGTAATATTATTTTAAATTAGTATGTTTTAACAGATAAAGCAGTAAATTTCATAGATTGTTTTACTACTCTACTACTTGAAACACACACACAAACACTCACATACACACACACACACATTGATAATTTGCATGCAATATTGTTTATCTACTATTTTTTATAACGATGCCGTCCTTTTTTTGTACCGTTTTTATGTTCTTTTATAATGTTATATTTTGCTTGTTTTTTTTTTGTTTTTGAATTGTATATAATATCTTTGCTCCGGGGGAACTCATGAATCTCTAGTCCCACATAACACCTTTGGGAGAAGGGAGCGGC
>DWOQ01000415.1:0-11671 GCA_018251115.1 Codatractus alcaeus
TTCTGACTGGCCGGGGATCGAACCCGGAACCCTCTGCGTGTCAGACCGGTGTGGTAACCGCTCCGCCACGCGGGTTGTCAAATTATTTGTTATAGTTACTACATCATATCTCGTGTACATGTGCAGTGGCAGTATAACATTTAAGTAGTGACTTGAGTTATTTAGGTATGAAGATTTGTAAGATTTTTACATACACACATTGCTATGATTACTGATGAAACTCCCATACAATCAAACAAAAATATTTTGATATCTATAAAATAGAGGTCAGTCGAATGCCAAACACGATACAGTTCATGTGCAAGCAGGCTATGGTTAAATTGCTGAATCAAAGCAAATTAATTAGTTTTCCAAATATTTTACAACTGCAACCTTCATATATACCACTACAACACAGAAAGACTGGGCAATAGAGGTTGGGCGTTGAGTATAAGTGTTTAAAACTGCTGCAATGGTAAAAGAATTTGTTTTTTTTTCTTTCTTGAATATGGGCCATTAGATAATTTTTTTAGTAGTACACATAGAGGTCAGCCGAATGCCAAACACAATACAGTTCCTGTGGATTAAAACCACACCCAAGTAGCTTATAACGTCTTTACCAAATATTTTACGATTTGAACCTTATTATATGCCACCGAAAAGACATATCTGACCAATATAGGTTGGGCACTCACTAAAAGTGCATAAAAGTGCTGCAATAATAAAAGAATTTACATTTTTTTTTGTATTCTTAATTATGGACGACATGTGTTTTTAAGTACATATTTTTATGAGTATTCAGTTATTTTTTGGATAAAAGACACCCTTTAAACCATGTTAATCTTTCAACCGATCAAGTTTGATCAGAGAATTGAGATAAAATGGTACTTTTACAGCAAGTTTTTCGAAAAAGTCCTGAAAAATATTACTTTATAACACAGTACCTCAAATATTTTTGGTGATTTATGTATTACTTGATTTTTGTAGAATTTTACCATTTCTTTAAAAAGGTAAAATCATAAGAATATCCTTAGAGGTTAAGTAGAAATGTTTATGTGATACAATATGTAAACGAAGTAATATTTATCAATACAGAGTTTTCTTGGTAAATTGGGTTAATATACATTTAAATCAAACAGTTTGCATATTCCTCATAAAGTGTGATGCCAATCTATAACTAATTTATATTATTGAGTGTTACTATCATGTTTACATTACCCCAACTTTTCAGTTTTTTTTCTACTTAAAATAGTTCGGTTACAATCATTTATTATTGCACAGTTGCACTTCATGTAGTGATGCATAAGTGTGTTTTTGTAGACAGACGGTGACAACTGAGAGTGACATTTACATGTGGAGTGTGAAATGTAACATGTCAATGACTAACCTGATGTAGCGCCGTGAGGCCGTCTACATTAGCTGTGTTGATGTCTGCGCCCATTTTCAGCAGTCTCTGGACCTCGTCCTTGTCGCCAGACGTACATGCCGCCAAAAATACTATCCCCGAGGAAAACTGGATCCTTGAAGCGCGCTTCGGCGTCGGCGACTGCTTGTTGGTGTCGGATTCCTCCCATCTCTTCAACTGCTCGGCCCTCTTGAAAAGGGCTGATGACGATCTCGGATCCGTCATTATAACTGATTTCGGTAGCACTTGACACACAATATGGTCTTTATGAACACTTTTCACGCAGCATAGATTATGTTTTTATTACATATAGTACACAAACGCCGAGTCCATAACTTAATTGCCAAAAAAGGAAACATGAAAGAAGAAACGTTCCTGGGAGATTGATACTAAAACAGCTTTCATGCGATCATTGTTCGGAACACTTGTTGATTTATTCGACTATCCAACAATCCATGTAACGTTTAAACATGACATAACCAATAAGCTACACTTTTAGCGTGGCAGCCATTACAAGAATAAATTTTACAGCCAACTAAACTACCCACTGAACGTAAAAAGTAAAACTAGGCTGAGAATGACGGGATGAATAAACACCTAGCGTCACCTAGCGGAAGGATTTATCAAAATTTAGTGTTGCCAACAGCATACTACCACACAATATTACCATTGTCTGTTCCAGTGTCAAAGAAAACACATATTATTCTATAATTAAACAATACGACATAGATAAATTCCTCTTAAGTTCATTAGAACTCTTCCCGCGATCCGATTATAAAATTTTATATGAAACGGTTTATGTTTATTTATCTTTAAGTAATTCTTTGATTTAAATATAACAAAATATATCGGTTTTTCGGAGATAAATTCATTACAATAAGTACTACACAGAAAAAAGACTAATATATCATAATGTAATCGTTGTAAAATATTTTTAAAAGTATCGTTTTAGCTTGTAGTGTAATACTTTATCTTGCTGATTTACATTTTAACTGATTTTTATAATATTAATTAACGAATGTCTTATACATTATAAATTATGTATTATTTCCATATTTGCTCTATATTATCGTTAAATAAATAATAAGATCCGAGTAAGAAGAAAGAGTGTTGGAAAAAGTGTTAAAATATATATTAGTAACGTTGGTTGTTGCACAAACTAAGTAATGAGCCAAGTAATAATACATATAACCAAGGTCAGGTAGGTTTAGTTAAAAAGTATACAGTATATTGCGTTACAATTAGTAAATTGTACTTATAATTATATCAACTTTACTTTTTAAAAATATTAGGAATAAGAACTACAATGAATAACTGTCTGATAAAGAAGGGCCCTACTTCGGACTATTGAAAATGATGTTTAGATACGAAGTTCAAACTCACATTTATGAATATTATTTTTTATCTTATAAATATTTTTTATCTTATAAATATCTTATAAATTATTCAACTAAGTCGTTTCATGCTGGCCACACTAAATAAAATATGAGTGATGTTTTATGAATTTTCAAATAATGACTACGTAAAAAAAAGATAATTAATAATTTTAGCAAAGCTGTGTTGTGAAATTATATTTTGTAATATGTAATTTTATATAATTCGGTTTCAAAATGATGCTTACCATAGACAATTTTTATATACTGTAATTGAAGACGAACCTATGAAAACGCTTGATAGCGTCCTCTTGCGGATTGATCCAACATTTTCAGTGTCGTGCCGTCGTAGCCTCCTGCCAGAAATTATTCGGAATTCAAGATGGCCAGGAGGCATGATGGTGCTCTGGACCGTCGTCGTTAATTTTATTTGTTTTGTGTGAAAATAGTGATTTTTCGCGATGGCTGACTTAAGTGTTGACGTATCGAAGCTGCCCGATGAAATAAAAGATAAATTGGCGGAGTTAGATTTGGAGTTGTCTGAAGGTAAGTGCAGCAAGTCTGCGGTTCTATGAGATCGATATTAGTTAATTTAGACTATTTTTAAAAAGTTAACACGCTTTTAGTACTGCTTAAATTGTTGTGCGTTTTATAAATGTTTTGTTATGTACATAGTTTTATGTAGTTCAAAACAGGCTTAGCTAATATTGACGTAATCAATGACAGCTGATGTGATGTTTTCGGTAAATAATGATATTACCGTAGAAGTTGCAAAGTTACAATTCTTGTTATTTTGATAATGATATCGAGTGTAGATTCTCATGGTCGAGTTGTTACATGCACACATTGTCACACATCGGCTGTTAAGGAATGCAGCGTTCTGTGTAAGATGCGGTTCCAATGATTCTGTAGGACGCGCTGGACGAAGGCAAGTCTTGACTCGTCAATTGGAACTTGGCGGCTCGCTCGTATACATGTCGATGACTTGGTGTTAGTCCTGCCACAAGTAGCTTCACAATGTCTCCCTGGCCCTTGTATAGTTTGTTACGTGCCTATTTAGTCGGAGCGTGCTATGCGTAAGCGTTTGTTGTCAGTCCTTTGTGAACATATCACTCATAAACCATTTGCATAAAATAAATCCATTGGATTTCCTATCAGGACTATTAAAACAGTTCAGATGTTTCTTTTACAATTTTTCGTCTGCTTATATTGTATATAGAAATACATCTTTTCATGCTCCCAAAATATTTAAGACATGTCCTTTTCAATATCCCAAAATATACATTTCACGTGTTTTTATAACACAAAATACTTCTTTCTATATTTTATAATATATCTTTTTTCAACCCATGTTAACCCAAATTAATATTACATTTTGAAATATTGCTAATGATCAAATAAAAATGGCATGACTTATTTATCAATATAAAATAACATATATGAGTTGATAACGAATATTTAACAGTGTTATGTTATGTATCACACAATGATAACCCTAAATAAGTAATTTGAATAGTTAGTCTCAAATGTATGCATGATTAAACTGAATTAATTACTCAGATGTCCTTAAATAATGTTGTGCCATCATTCATGTTACTATACAGTTTATTGTGACTTCTATGAGTCACGTCTACTATTTCGTACTTTTTTATATTCCACTACATAATAAAGATTCATATCTACAGGTTATGTTAACAATTGATATTTAATTCTCACAACTTTTTCTTTTGTTATTTTTTTTTTCACACCATGTATATATTTTTTTTGTTTTGTGATTATGTAGCCACGCATGCTACGCGAACCCTTTTTTTGTTTGTTTTTGTTTATTAAAAAACGCGAAACCTGTTATTTGGCCACGCGCAAGCGGCTGCTGCTCTGCTGCAAGTTTTCCTCCATTTTTTGTCCACTAAAACATTGGTATACGTATTTTTGTATGATCGTCTATCCTAGCTTTTTCCTATTATTTTTAAAACCCCAATATTTTTAACATGTCGCTCGCCCTTGCGCTTGCGCTTAAAACTAAACCTGGCCGCTTGGCCGTAACCAATGCACTAGTATTCATAAAATAAAAACTTTAAACAGTTATATGCGTTCACCCACTTCAATATTAAAAGAAACCTTAAATCTGTTTTCAAATAATGCTTATGCCACTCCCACCGTCGGATGTGAGGTAGGCCTATAAACCCTATCTACCTGATTTACAACTCAACATATTCAACCGGCCGCGCACTTAGGTCGTTTTGTTGAGAAAGCATGACGCATCAACACAAACCCGTTTGTCGCCGTGACGAGGAACGCTCTGACTAAGCCCGCGGCCCCGCGCCGTGGACTTGTGGCTCCAATACCATCTCAAACTGCCTAATTAATCGTAACAAGCGCTTCGAGACTAACGAAATATTGCAATAAGACGAAATATTGCCGTCAAGAAACCTTCTTGAAATATTCGGAATATTATTTTCTTTGTTGTCTCTCTTCTCAGCAGAATAATACCATTTTCGTATTGACATAATACTTTACGCATTAAAGTTTTCTTATTCCACCAATGATATAAGGATAAGAAATATTCTATTAAGGAAGTGCAATAAGCATTTAACAGTTCTATGAAACTGGTTGGAGAAGTTCGTCAAATCAAATCAAATTTGCAGTTCCATATTATTCCGTAGTATTAATTAGAAATAGTGAAAATTCGATTTCCTGCTTTAGTTCAGATACAAACGAATCTTATAAATGTGTATTAAAAATAATGCGGATGAAACAAAACCACAACGAAACTAGTACTGAATATAAAAATAATACCTCCAGAGGATAATGTAAGAATTGTGTCAAGTCTCCAATTGTGCTGTTAAAGAATGATGTTAAAGAATAGTAAGGATGCTATTCAGAGTGTTCCAAAAAAATTATTTGGCAATGTGTGCAGTATAAAACCCAGTGACCGTAATAGCAGTACGGGCATCTTTTATAGTAACTAGGATATATGTACATACAATTAGAACGTTCTTCTTCGTTATTACAGAAATTGAAATAATTTTATCTATCTTTAGACATTAGTCATAATCATGTCGTTAGTCACCTATGAAGTATCATACCAATCGGCTAGATGCGCATCACAAGTATCTTTAAATAAACAGTAAAGTGCATTCGCTTTTATGTTGCACTTTTATTGAAAAGACACTAAAATCTATACGCAACCCCAAAAAACTATGGTCAGTGATAGAATATAACTGTGTACTCGGTAACTAGATAATACAGCTTGAATATGAAAGTCAGATACAAAAAAATCAATATGTCAATTGACAGCTAGTACGACCTCTTGAAATACATATATTTTAAAGCAAAATATTGGTAGAAAATAAGATGATGGGATACAACACAAAGTTGTAAAATCCTGAATAGAAGTAACAAATGTTTTGTACATTCGTACCTGTTTTTTAATCAGAAGCACTGTAAACCGTACAAAATAAAAAATTAAGTCTGAAGGAGAGACTATAATGGACACAAAAACGGAACTCTGAAAATAATCTCGATGCTCTTCCGCGGCCGTTCGTAGACAACAATACAGCGACTACTTAAAAATGATATTTTTCACTTGGCTTGTTTTTCGTTTCATTCCACTGTAAAATTTTTGTTAATAATCGGATTGAAAACGACGAAAATGTAATGCGCAGGTATTTTTTTAGCCGCCGTTTTTAATATTATGATTATTAAGATTAACATTGAACGTGGATGTTAAGTTCTCCGTGGTTTTTACAACCACCGTCGCCACACCTATTTCTATTTTACAAGCAGCTTAGTCCGCACTGCTATATATTGGCTGGAATATGTGGTTAAACACAAATTCTAACTAGTATACGAATAAAATATTCAAAGTTGGTCCTCATGGCGGCAAGTGCAGCTGTGTCTGTGATTGGCATCAAGCAAGTCTTTTCATTTTTCGAATTGTGTTGTTGCTGTTGGTCACAGTGGCCTCGATAGCTTCGACAGGATTTTTGAGGCAAGCCCCTGACAGGGCTCAAGCCTGGGAGGAGGGCAGGTGTTCTGTTCTATTTGTAGTAAGCTACAAAAATTCGCAACCGGTTATATGGAAGTGGACTACTGTCAGTGTACTATTTATTTTCTTTGATCGTACTGAAATGCAGTCAGAACCAGCAGCACCTCAAACAGCTGAAAATTGGACTGAAATACCGTAATAATGTTTCATACATTTTATTTTATATAAGTCTTATGCTGAACAACTTTTCGCTCGTCTTCGAGATCTTTTGAAGAGGATCACTCTATTTGCAATGATTAGACACCTCGTAAGTTCAATTGATTGCAGAACAGTTCTTTATTGATAATTGATCTCTTGGCAACATTGATTGTAACCAATAAATTGGTAGTTTAAGTGGAATTTCCACTGTTGTCCCAATCATTCCGTACTCTAATCTTACATAATGACAACATTATTTGGTATGTTTGCATATTAAATATTCAAGATTGCTTTATACTTTATAGTTACTAAAACACGTAGTCAACTCCCAAAAACATTAAGAATTTATGTATGCATAAATTAACTATACTATTCGCCATATGTAAATGAACTATGCTAACTATGCGCCAGAAGCAAGCCTTGACATGGTAACAAATTGTATATAAAAGCCCATTTGTATTATCAGTGCATTGGACCAGTAATGATAACGATTATCGATAAATATATTTTCAACATTTCATTATTATGTGAACTTGTTATTTATAGTACAATAATTAATTTCTGCGTAACTCGATAAATTATAATGATAAATAAGAGCCCAGCTCTAAATTATATTCTCGGTTATTGCTTACCAATCTGACTCCATTCACCACAAACGAGTGACAAAGAGGACAGTATGAGCAAAACTTTGTGTTTCGATTGAGCGAAGTGCATTATATAAACAAATATTGTGCTCGTGCTCGCCTACGTGTTTGATAGTGCGCGTGCGTAAAACATGCGCACCCGCAATGTCCGGGGACATGAGTAGGAACTACAATTGACATCAATTTAGTACACCTACTAGCGCTAAGCGTTCGCTTCGCTGGTGTCTGAACACTGATATGAAATATGAAAGTCAGAAATGTTGTGTACGAGCGGAGTTTAAATGCGATTTATACATTTGCATCTGATATTTCATTTCACACGAAATTATCCACAAGAATCGAAACGTGCATACACGTGTTTATTTCTAATTTTGCAAAAACCTTCATTTTGCGGTTAAAAGTAACCTATACTAATTACCTAGTAATCTTAACTAATCATACACTTCTAAACCTCTAGTGAAAGTCATGTTAAAAATTCTTTTGCAGTATTTCAAATGGTCAGGAATTTGTGAAAATGTTTACAACATATTTCGATTTTGTGTCGTTTAAAAACTGTATGTACTTTGAAATCGCAATTATTTTAAAGTTAACGACAAACAAGTCAATTTAATTTATTTACATAGATATACGTAGATTGAGGCAAGGTGGAGTATACTCAGATTCACTTCAGGGCCCGCCAGTCTAGAGGACATGCGCGCTATGAGATGCCTCATTTACATATTAAGATTGTGACGTGACTTTAGATTGTAAAGAAATGTTGCTAGATGCTAACTTATTCATTTTTTAACATGATAAGACATTCTAGTATTAAAGTTAGCCTTTTTAAATAAATTGCATAGAGCTTTGAATACAGTATACGTACGACGCCAGTTCCGCTCCTTATGTGACGTTGATTTGCATTTATCTGGACGCTTTTCTTAATAAATATAAAGTAGGCACAATTAATAAGACCTTATTACTGACAGATATATTTAGAATCTGTTGTGTACCGCTTAACTTATGCAACTGTCACCTACATAAGTACTTTGTGCACTTCAAATAATACAAATTATTACATGTCGGTAGATCGTAATGTTAAATCGATCTGGATTTCCTCGTTATTAGTGTTACAGATAAATAGTTTGTATCGAATGTAGAATGTAATACAATGCCATTTGAAAAATTATTTTTTTTACAATGACAAACACGAATTTTATATGAATATCATTTCAGTAGTGTTTATTAATTTCTGTACGAACGGTCACAACATTATTTTTTTGTTTTTTTTTCGTGAGTCGAAAATTGTCTTTTTGGTGTCCAGATTACTTCATCGTCAACTCAATGTTAAGCCACTGTTTGGCAAGTGTTCTAAATTAAAGATAATGCCATAGCAGAAGGACTATTGGTAAATTTTTTACGTCTTTTAAAAGGTTTTCAGATTATTATGAAGAATTTAGGCATATAGGTTTTCTTGCACTGACTGCTAAAGGGGGTGGAGTGTAATAAGTAAAAAAAAGTTTCCGTGCGAGTTTTTTCTTTTCTAATGAACGTTCTAGGTGGATTTGAAGAAGTACTCAGGTGTGTTCAGCACCTCATTAACACAAAGATGGATAAACACATAGCTCATATAGTCATATATATTCAGTTCACTATCGCTGAAGTAGTTCTTATAAACATCGTAATTTCATAAATCTTTAAAGATCATTAAATGGAGATATCATGTTTTTTTTTAGATAAGGGCCTACAATTCTAAAAACTAAAACTGAACAATCAAATCTTTAAAATCTGTAGTGCGATAAATGTCTAAAGCCGATTTTATCATTCAATTCCATTGAGCTCTGTCTTATTTTTATTCAATCTAAAGTGTCTGCATGGAAAAGCACTTCGTATTTCCATTATAGCGAGTTGCAGGTTATTTACTCTTGTTTAGCTGCTCATAAAATATTGCGATGTTTTTTTTTAACTAAATACCGAATATTCTTAAGTCTTTACGTATTCATAATTTTTGAAGATACTATTAGTAGAGGTGAAAAATTCATTCAAAAGTGGTGAAACTTTATAGCTACTGGCATTACCCACACGCTACAAATAAGAATACGCTGAACATGTTAAATGCAATCGACTTTAAATGTCACTTATATTTTTTGCTAAATGATACAATAGTTGGACAGTTTATAGTTTAAAAGTTTTCAATTTCAGGATTGAAAACTTTTAAACTATAAACTGTCTTGAGATTGAGTTGGTAGGTTAGATACCTACCCAGTCTTGGTTTATCCTTCACCAACCGATATCTCAATCCCGATACCTTTCTTATTCGATTTAGGGGATGTTCCCTGATGTATCATCAATACCCAGGGTATAATACCTATGAAATTAAAATAGGTCCCATTTTTTTCCCCTAACAATAATATATTTTTATCCAAATCAGTTCATAAATTCTTACTTATAACGGATACTTATATAATTTAATAAGGTAGGTAACGATCGTACAAAAATACAACCGAATAAAGAAGCATCTCCTTCTTGAAATCGATTGACACGTGTTAACGATACATACATATGTATGTATACATAACACTTTGATCCTCGTTATATCTAAAAATATTTTTATATCAAAAATATTCTTCCTTCCCTTTTGTCATGGTTCAGTCGACGTAAAATAACACTCCTACGCGCAAATGCTAATCTGATGTGAGTGTTCGCTAACAATTTCGCAAGTTCGTAATAAATAATGTTACGTAAAACGTGGAAGAGTGTTTACTGAATGTTGTCAGTGACAATCTATTGTTAGGTTTTATGGCAGTAAATAAAAGGGCACAGTGAAACAAACAGAGAGAAATCCCAGTCAGAAAATATTTTGATTTAAATACACGCTGTGACAATAATTAATACTGGCGCATAGGCGCTCGGCTTTCGATACTGTACGGACCCTGATGCAAATAGTGAATTATTACACAAAGAGAATATGTATATTATAACCGACTATTCTACTACAACGGCGTTGCCTTTGAACTATTAAAAATTACAATGATCGTCTTTAATATAATAATTTAAAAATGCTTATGTAAAATAGTTTGACTGGTTTTTAATTGATGCGAATTAGTTTGCTTATACCTAAAGTAAAATCTTTTCAAGTTGTCACAGAAAAAAAGGTAATTTAAATTAAAATTGGAAATGAATTGTTATTCAAGGATAGGATCAAAGGATATAAAAAAGCATGTTCCAAGTATTTTTCCATTATGTTTAGTAATATATATGAGCAATATATGTAGGAGGGAACCTATTTTCAGTTGTAATACTGAACATCCCTTCAAAAAGCCAAAGACCTACAAGTTTTTCTACTCGGTCAACCATCAAGCATTACGATAAAAATAGAACAGTACCTTATTTCAAAAGAACAGGTCGCCCTCGATTGACGAATAATCGACTCAAAGAAAATTATTCAGAGAATTAGTCGTGCCCGTAAGGGTAAAGTAACTCAAGAAACGGCGTGATTTAATTTAGAAAGATGTTCGCTCTCGATACATGTAAAAGAGTTCTGAATGGTTTATGGATTTTACATGAGTACAGAAACACCTTTACGTCGTCGTAGTTACAGATAAAGAATAGGACAGCCACTTGCGAGCTTAAAATGGACGGAAGCTGTCAAATATTATGGAGCGATGAACCAAATGTTAAGTAACTGTAGGCCATCTATGAAACATTTTTTAAATTCTGTATAAGGTAAAAGTGAATTGTCCTGGGCTCCTGGGTCTGTATGTAAAGGCACTTAGCCTTTATTTTTCAAGAAGATTGTGCTTTCTGACATACTGCCAAATAGACAAACGCCTGATTTTAAGTCTAAAGGAATTCCCACAATAGATTTTATATCGATAAAAGTAAGCTAACGAACATGCAATCCACCCTATAATCATCCCTAAGTACAAATAAAATATATCCAAGTATGATCACAGATGCGTTGCGACCCCGACTAAGATGTTCGCCTCGTATTTAAGTATAGCCGGCAACGACGCCTCTGCAAACCGAAACACAATCGCTTCACGGAGGATTATTAGTATGGTACCTCCCCGGTCGCACTAAACGACCTGGCAAATGTCACCTGGAT
>DWOQ01000416.1:0-11670 GCA_018251115.1 Codatractus alcaeus
TGTGACTCCTCCTAAACCGCTACAAATTGTGATGATTTTTTTTTGCATGTGTGCACTAATGGCATATTTACAGTTAGACCCGGTGATTAGCGCTGAAATCGAATTTAAAGTATTATTTCCGCACAAAGTCTAAGCGAATTCTAGTAAAATCTGTGTATCTTAAACGAAGATGTCACTGAACTCTTCTTAAGCGGCTTGACTTTAAATATATGTTTGTCTGTTTGAATGAGTGTGTGTTGGTATACATTCAAAATTCAATTCTTTAGGCGCTGTAAGCGGGTTCCTAAAGTTTTTTTACGGATTTTCTGGGTAGAATCGCATCTACCGTGTCTGTTATTGTATGATAAAAATTTGTCGGCGCTTGGCCGGCATAATGGACTACTGAAATCCAATAGTGGCCCAGTAACGGGTCAATGCCAAAGACAATTTATAAACGTTGTGTACGCCTGCAGGTATAATAAATAAGAAATAATGGCAAAATATAAAATCGTTAAGATTATTCTTTAAATTGACATTTATTTTATTTATATAAATAATTTATCGGTCCATTGTGTGCTGTGGCCGTAAGTAGGGCCAGTAGTATCCCTTTAGGGCCAGTCACGTTGACCGGAATTGCAAAAATCTGTGACTTTTCCTTAAGATTAAGTGTAAATAAATAATCATCGAATCACTTAAGTTGCAGCTGGGAATTCCCAAAATAACGGGAGCAAGGCCTTTGAATGCAAGTTTTGCTGTGATTCATGTTCAAGTGTTCGAATGATCTAGATTATTCACTTCTGACTCTGACTTAGCCCTTTTTTGAGAGAAGACGTAAAATGACGACAATGTTAAAGCTTTCAAGGTGATACTTAGCGTAAAGGTTCAATGAACCGCAGTTCGATTGCGGTGCCTCACGTCACACCCATTGATGCTTTACGGTGCAAAGCTGTTCTAGTTTGAGAAGTGTATATACAGATTTTATCACTCAATATATCAAGGGAACGTTCTCAATTATGTTTTATTATTTTTGTTTGTTACCTTATAACTCCGGCATTCAAAAACTTATATGTTTTTGGTTACTTCCAAAGAGATCTCATTTCTATTTCATTGGCCTTCAGATGTTTTGAGCGTGGATCAAAAATATAGCAGGAAACTCAAACTCTTATAAAAAAATTTTGACAAGGTAGGTCTGCAATCCTTTTGTACTATTTATGGCCACAGGTCTCTCACTACAACTAGGGAAGGCCTATGGCATACTCCACCACGCTGTTTCATTGTGGATTCTCGAAGGAGTAGTGGTTAATGAAGGCATCCAATTAAGTCAAACTATTTACTTCCAAGTAGATTGCTTACTGAATTCTATTTGGAATTTCGTCCCGTACCATTTTGTCGTAATGTATTTCTGTTGTTTGTTGTTTGTTGCGGATTCTTTGATGATACCATATTTCTTGTTTATCAAACAGTCTAAAAATCGTTTTTCGCTTTTTTCCAGTGGGTTACTATGCGTGGTCTCGGCAGTAGATTGGCGTTTCCCACCGTACTTCCTCTTCGGCTCCGCAACAGCTTCATACCAAGTTGAAGGAGGGTGGAATGCTAGTGGTATGTACATAAGTCAGAAACGTTTCTTGAAAACTAGTTAATTCTATCATAACCACTTTAGAAAAAAGCCCTCACTATATATCTTGACTTGGCGGAAGCCTTTGAGTTTCTATCTTACATTTCTTAGCAAAAGGGTACGTCGCGGAGACAGAAATCCTCCCCTAAAATTCTTTAAAGTTTAATTGATGGAAAAAAAGGAATTAAGACTGAGGGCAGGCTCAGTGATGAACCATTTACGAATTCTGGAGTCAATCACGGAAATGTAATTTGGCCAAGTCTATCTCTGATTAATATTAATTACCTGCATCAGGAACATTTCTATGGCGGCCAAATAGATTGATTAAATAAACTAAAAACGAACAACCAAATAAATAAATAAATTCGGCATCTAACGAGTGGTGAAGCCGTCATTACTTACGGTACACAAATACACGAAAACTTCCCTTCTTTGAGAAGAGTTCTCGTTTGTTTGTGTACATCCGAGAACGGAAATCGAACGGCTACCTGAGCGGAGGCTATAATCGGAAACCTATTCGTATATCTATATGGCAATCGCTCTATCAAATACGTCGTAATAAATTGTATGATTGTTTTCTGATATCCAAATCATCATTCCCAAGGCAAAGGCGAGAACATATGGGACAGATTCGTCCACGACCATCCAGAAGCAATCGCAGATGGATCAACCGGCGATGTGGCTGCAGATTCGTACCACAAATGGGAACAAGACATTGCTGCTTGCGCGGAATTGGGGGTCCATTTCTACAGGTAATCCTCCGAAATCGGTCTGGAAATTAAATAATTACTGGTGATTATATATTTACCATCCATCAGCATAAGATGTCCACTGCTGGATATAGGCTTTCAATAAGAGAAAAAGTAAATACTCTAAAAGATGATGGTAATAACGTGCTCTAAAGATTTATGACCACGTTATTAAAAGCATAAAAGAATAACTTCACAGGACGGTTCTTATTATTATATGTTCATGCTTAAGGACTAGATTCAATTGTTTAGACTCGTCATGTGACATCTTCAGGAAGAAGTAGCGGTATTCTAGACCACACTACTCTTCTAACTTAGCATCTCATATAAATGTATTATATAACTTTATGTAAATGTGTATTTGTAAATATAAAGCCTTAGATTGTAAGTTGTTTCGTGAAACCTTACCTGAGATCGGCCACCTATACTACCCTCGCAGACGAAGTTGGCATGTCACGTTCAAATGTCTTACTCCAATGTTCAGACCATAACACAGATTTGCTATACTATTATTATTATTATTGCTACGCCATTAGGTAGAAATTGGTGTGTGCGGTGTGTGAAAATTCTACCATATCCACTGTTGAACATTGACTTCCATTGCACTACTCCGACCGATCCTAAACCCTTTCAATCCAACCGTATCTTAATCTGTAATCTGTATCAGATTTCTTTTTCTTGAGTTCAACCTTTCTTCATTTCAGGTTCTCTATATCCTGGGCAAGGATAATGCCTACGGGATTTACAAACAAGATTAACAAAGATGGTATTAGGTACTACAATAATTTAATCAACACGTTACTGAAAAATAACATACAGCCCATGGTTACACTGTTCCATTGGGATATGCCCCAAAAGTTGCAAGATCTCGGTGAGTTACTAATTTGGAATTGTAGAAAACTTTACTCCAAAGAACTCTACTATATCTCTTTAAAAGATGATTACTAACAATAAGTGATATAAGCCTACAGCAACCGGTTAATATAACCATAATAAGTTATTAACTGACACCTCTTCCATGGAATTTATGACAAGTTAGGTGCTAAGGCGGAACATTTGTATGTATATTCTACCACGCAGACTTCGTCAACAACCCTTTATATCTCACTGTGAGGCACAGGTCTCTCAAGATGAAAAGGCTCTATGCCATAGTCCACCACGGTGGCCAAATGCAAATAAATAGACTTCACATGCCTTACATTTTTTTTTACCATATTTTCGGGAATGTAAGTTTTCCTGCTTTGATTTTTTTTGCCGTTAATCAACTGATTTGCAAAAATAATGTGATTTAAAAAATAAAGATGTATGTTGTAAGAGGTTGAATTTCAAATAACTACCCAATTTAATAAGCGCCGAACGGCCAAGACTGCGGCACTTCACTGGGTCCGTAACCTTCCCTCCCTTTAGAGATGGTGGACGGTCAAGGAAACCGGAAACGGGGACCAACACCATCCCTCCCTTCCATAGGCGCTCCCGTCAGGGGCTTGCCACTAAAAACTCGATGAAGCTGTCAAGGCCACTACGGGCAACACTATGGCTAACTACACAATTCGAAAAATAAATCAAATAACTGGGATATTACCTTGTAATATGCAGACTTACAAAACAAAACACTTCCATTTTTTTTTGACTTTGCTGTAATCAAGTAAAAAAATGGTCGACCTCCTGGTCAATTCCTACAATAAACTTTAATATTAACATTTTGGTTGTATCATTAATGATTTTAAAAATATAATTCCAGGTGGTTGGACCAACCCTCTTATAGCAGACTGGTTTGCGTCCTATGCTGAAGTAATCTTCTCCCTCTTTGGTGACCGCGTTAAATTCTGGATCACCATCAACGAGCCCGCGGTGATGTGCGATTTAGGCTACTCCGGGATGTTGGCACCAGGCATCAATGAACTGATCTTGGCTCCATACCTTTGCAACAAGTACACCTTGCTGGCTCATGCTAAGGCTTGGAGGATATATGATAGAAAATTTAAACCAATGTATCACGGTCAGTTTATACCCAACGTTAAATGTTTTAAGATTAACAGTAACAAATATTCCCTTTTAATTTAATACTCGATCTGAGAAAGTTATGTATCTTAAGATTATCAGTATTTTTTGTAATTATTATTTTATGAGATATTATTTTTGGTTTTATTTTAAAAATCAAGGAGTCCAGAAAAACCTAAATATTTCTGAATATATCATGACATTACCCAACTTATCCTTAGGATACTGTCAAACGAAATAACGAAAATAATTGTTATGGATTTGAAAGAGTTATTATTTTGTCATTAACAATTATTTATGGTATGTTGATTTTATCTATTATAGGTCGTGTTGCTCTAGTGAATCATTTGATGTGGTTTGAACCAGCTAATGAAAACGCAACAGAATTAACTGAACTTGCCCGGGAGTATCTGGTATTGTTTAATTTTCGCTTTCTTTCAAATTTATTTTAAGCTTATTTATTTATAAGTATAAATTGTATTATTAATTTCATTCATGCAATTAAAACAATTATGAGAACAAATTGAATCATTATATATAGCGATGTACAAACAGCCCCTGACAATGAGTCTACTATAAATAATCCGTTTTCCTCTGGAGATAATGCATTGTCATTTTTATACAGCATCAGCAGGAACGGAACCGAGTCCACGCAGTTCAACTCTATCGTTAAAATCTTCACAGAGTGCTCATGGTCATTAACTTTCAACGTAACATGTTTCATGATATCTATCCTTGTCTCTGTCAGGTATATATCCAGAAATAACCTTATTTTTATCATTCACAGACAGGACGTTATTCCCATCCAATTTATTCCAAAGAAGGAGGATGGCCTCCAATAGTTGAAAAACATATGGCAAAGCTTAGTGCGAAACAAGGATATAACCAGTCAAGGCTGCCATCGTTTACGGAAGAAGAAAAACAGTTACTGAAAGGTACTTTTCAAAATACTGAATTGGAATCCGAAATCATTTCTTCGCAACTCGCTGATATTATATAGAGAAGTGTCCAAGAAAAAAATAGAATAAAAAATAAAAAAATAAGTATATAATATATAAAAAAGAAATTTATAATAATAAACAACTATACTCACGCCCTCTCTACAAAAGTAATAAAAAGGGAATTAAACTAGGAGATGAAAAGCACACACTTCATTTGAATTCATTTACTATGTTCACAAGCGCATAAAGTCAAGTTCGATGATTACGCTAAAACATATGGATGAAAGAATCTATAGCCAATTCCGAATTGACTAAACCAAACTAACAAGAAATGTATGATAGATGTTTTGCTACTCCTCAAGGCTAGTTATAGGGTGAGATAATTAGGAAGATCAGTAGACTTTTCTCTTAGGGTTCCTTATCCAAAGGGTGCAATTGCTCCGCTGTCCGTTTGTCCATCTGTCAAAAGGTTGTATCTTATGACCGCAATACGTAGACACTTGAAATTTTAGAAATGGTGTACTACTAGGACTGCTAAAGAGCAAATGATAAAAATATCGGATAATACAAAGCTACATTTATTTCCTAAAACTTTCACGACCAAAATCTGGGATTTTGGTCTGTTTGGCTGTTATGGTGGGCATCATCATCATCGACCATTTTTGTCCCACGGTTGGGCACAGGTCGCCTCTCAGAGTGAGAAGGATTTAGGCTATAGTCCACCACGCTGGTCAATTAATTTGTAATACGTATATAATTTCAAAAATTAGGCGTACCTGAGATTTGAACCCAGGACCTCCCGATTGAGAGGCCGAATTAGTGGGCATACCTCATTATTTTTTGATTGCGATTTTCAAACAGTCTGTCTACGATCTAGAAGACGTTTAGAGGCAAGACGCCATCTGCCCAGTTCAACCATAACACAATACAGTCCAAGATTCTAGATTTAGTTTATACCAATTGTATTCAGGTATAACTGCATTAATTCATTTTGTTTTCTTTCATCGAACTTTACAGGTACATACGACTTCTACGGCATAAATCACTACACCACCCGCCTGGTTAAGCAGGCTCGCCCTGGAGATGATCCTGGGGTTTGGTTTCTCTCTGGATCTCCTGAACTAGATATCGTCATAGAGTTTGATCCAAAATGGGAAACGGACTATTCTAATCGTTTTGCGGTAAGTTGAATAAGTCATAAGTCTTGTCTCCTACACTTTCTGGTAAAGAAGACACTTTGTCTGATAATCTCAATCTGATGGTAAGCAACCACTGCCATTAGCCACTACCACCTATGGAAATCTGTAAATAAACATCACATCGATTAAATTAAAACAGATGTGTTGCAATCCCTGAGGACTAATTTAGAATACCTGGAACAAAGTGTCTTTCTCATACGACACTCTCCACATTTTCAGATGTTTAAAGACAAATATGTGCATAATAATAGTATAAACCGGTTTGCGTCAAAAGTAGTGTTAAGCACTACTATATTTTTGTTTGAAAGGTGTGGAAAAAAAGGTTCAGTCACATGTGGCATTGAAGATAAGTGTAGCAGAGCATCTGTGATCGATCTCAGCCAGGACTTAATTCCATTTGCGCTTGTTTAAGGTTTTTAACAGGCAGCATACCTATTAAAATCAATAGTGTCACGGACGTGGCTCCTGATACGCAATGACCGATGAAGACACGTCAATCCCCAATGTAGTCAGTATTCTCGATTATCAGTTTTTGAATTAATTTAATCCATGTGTATATACAACTTGTAATAAATTTTAATCTGTACTGAATTTTGAATTTTACATGACATTATTTTATGTGTATTTATATATTATTAATTGTAATGAATTTTAATCTAAATTGAATTATTGAGTTTTATATGAAGTTATTTAATGTGTATTTTTATATTATTATTTGTAATGAATTTTCATCTGTATTGAATTTTTTGAATTTTAAATGTAGTTATTGGATATTTATTATTACTGAATGAATTTAAAATTGTAGAAATCTAAAAAATATTTTGTTAATTTTAATTTAATGTGAATTGAGACTACCTCATGTTGTGGTTTGCACCTGTAAATGAGGCGACACTTAGCTCTCGTATTTTATGCCTATTGTCTTTTTTATGTATGTAATAGTGTTGACTTTGTTGGTGCAACTGTTATAAATAAAATAAAAAAAATAAATAAAAAATATTTACCAGAGACCGAGTTCGGCATCACTTCATGGTGAATTCACGATCATGTTGATTTAAAAAAATGGATCCTCCTCATGGCACGGCCGGTAATAAAGGCATACGAAAACGTTTTATTATAGCTGATGAAGGAATTTATATTTCACGATTGGGCACAAGTATATCCTCGCCATAATGCTGTACTGGAATACACATCATAACACTGTTCCAATTGGTATTGGTTAGACAGTAATAGCCTAGGCTATTACTAGGCCTAGGGCCTACCCTACCCTGGGACTTTAGGCTTCCAATCAGAGGCACGAGCTCTGACTTTTTGCAATCACTTGCTCACTGTGAAGAAAACATCAAGAGGCATCCTGCATGACTGAGCGTTTAGAAAAAATGTTCTCAAAGGTGTATAAAGTTTATTCATTTACACTTGGCCGCCGTGGTAAACTATTACAGGAAGGACAGAAACGGGTTGATGATGAATTGGCAGACTAGTCGCTTGGTATTTTTTTATAAGGCTTCTTGCTATTACAATATTTTATTGACCATATTGATATCAGCGATCGATCGATGTCATCATCGATGCCTTGCGGTAAGGAGTAACTTTGTAGTCACATATAGCAGATAATTAATTGGATCATCATCTTTAGCGGAAGCGGGGGCAGCGAGGGGTGCAGGTAGGTAGCGAGGGGAGGAATTATAAATTAGCTTCAGCTTCGCCCAGGGCTGGAGAGATCGTTTTTGTTAAAATAACTGTTCCCTCACTCCCGGAGTCGCGAGACAGAGACGCAGATTGGCGATGGATAAAGTTTTAAAACCATCGCTACTATTTAAATGTTAACAAAACAATATATTAAAAAAATTACAGAGTCTTCATATCTGTAGGTGTAATTGCATCGAAGTAACTTGTTTATTCTAGTGAGATTATCTGGCTAGATAGTATTTTCGGCTTTCATATTCAAATGATAAATTTCAATTTCCGTTTAGGTGCCGTAGTCAAAATTAAACGTTAAAGATAAATTAAACAATAAATAACGAAATAAAAACGTATAAAATGATAGATACTGTGAAATGGAGCATTTAAATTTAATTAATTCGTGTCGACAGCCGAGGTACCTGACCTACAACTACTTGTCTACTTTTGCAATGATATTAATTGATTGCATATCCGTCTCCTCCTCGGCCCCTTAAAATTTTGGTAATTAATCTACCGTTTCTGTTATCGTTTAATTGAATAACGTGAATCAACAACGAGCGAGCATACAGCGGCGGGGCGGGAGACGAAGGGTAAGTAAGGCGACTTGAATTATAAATTAGGCTCTCGGGATGGTATGTTTGTGGAGGTAATTGTTTGGGTCACCCAGCGAACGCAGTCGATAACTAGCGATGGCTTCGTAAACGTTGTTAAACATTCATTTCCAATTCATGCCCAATTAAATTTTCACAAATATTGATGGTTTTGTATTCAACGGACGCGTGGCATAACACCAGATCCTGTCTCGAGTTCCGTTCTCAATATTTATGTTTATATACATTTGTATTTTTTTGGTATTTTTCGGGTTCCATAGTCAAAGGGTGTCACTGTGACCCCATTACTAAGGTTCCGCTGTTACACTTGAATTCTTCGCAGTTTACACTACCATATCCTATATATCGACAAATAATAAAAAAGAAAATATATGGTTAAAAAATTAGAAATGTTACCTATAAGAATCCTCGCCATCTTTTTAGGGTTCCGTACCCAAAGGGTAAAACGGGACCCTATTACTAAGACTCCGCTGTCTGTCCGTCTGTCTGTCTGTCTCCAGGCTGTATCTTATAAACCGTGATAGCTAGAAAGCTGAAATTTTCACAAATGATGTAATTCCGTTGCCGCTATAACAACAAATACTAAAAATTATATATATATATATATATTAATTATATTAAAATTAATATATATATATGTAACAGGCAGACGCTTCAAATTTTCACAGAATATTTATTTGTATATTACCCTTTAAAATAAATTATTAAATAACAATAACGTAAATATTAATGGGGGGGCTCCCGTACAACAAACGTATTTTTTAAGCAATTTTTACTCGATCTTAATAAACAGGTAGGAACTTGAATATTAGTAAGTAAATATTTAGAAATGTATTAACTATAAACACATAGGTGCGAGCTATAAGTGATTTTCTATTATAGATGATAGTACGGAAACCTTCGTGCGCGAGTACGACTCGCACTTGGCCGGTTTTTTTATTTAATACCACAACGCATAATATTCCAGCATGCGCAATATACTGTTACTACTGCAACAGCGCGAACAACACGGCCTGTTTGGACGTCAACATGTACGAGGAGGAGATGCGCGCGCGCATCATTCCTATCGTGAATTGTGAGACCGCTATCCCCCGGTCCATCGCCGTCAACTTCTTCTGCAGGAAAATCGTGCAGACCAGTAAGTGGAACTCTATATTTGGACTCTATATAACTTCAACGAAAGGAGGGGTGTTATACGTGTAACATGTATATTTGTGTTATGTGTGTGCGTGTCTGTCTGTCTGTCAATAGCGTTGTTCGCAAATGGTTGAACAGATTTTGTTTTTGTTATTTTTTGGTTCACGCGTAGCTCAACATAACTAAGAAGGCTTTCTTAGTTACGAATCATAAAGATCTTTTCACTCGAAGATAATCAGCTAAGTTTTACCGCTGTGGAAGGTATTATTTTATTTTAAATAATTAATTTAAGGAACATTAATTAAGCATTCCAACTAATTCCTCAATGTAACAATGCATTAGTGGCCTTCTTCTGTGATAGGAGATCTGTGCCCAGCAGACACAGACATGGTTGATGATAATGATGATATTAATATTTGTCAAGATAGCAATGGACAGTCCTCGCTCATTCTGACAAGAGAGTGTGCTGCTAAAGGCTATAGATTGACCTAGATCATTACAAGAATGTAGCAAAGACGATTTCTATTTCCAGTTTTCCACCCCCACAAGGATTCCGAGGTTCGCGTGACCCGCGGCTGTGGCTGGATCCGAAACAAGGATAAGGACAAGGACTGCTACAAAGACGACAACAGCGATCACCTGGGCACCGTTTGCCAGTGTTTCGGAGATATGTGCAATAGAGGCGACGCGTTTCACCCTTCGTACGCTTTATTCCTACTAACTTTGTTTGTGGTTATTAAAAATGTTTAATTAGTGATTTACGCATTGGTTTTTTTAATAATTTACATCCTACAAGCTTAATAGTGTTTAACTAGAAACAATTAATATCACAGCAATTAAATTGGCGAATGCAAGGCAGCGCGGTCACCATACCGGTCTGACAGGCAGATATAACCAACTGAGTTTTGTGCCGGATCTTCTTAGTTGAGGTCGTGGTGGTAGTCGATCCAGTGGTAGTGTAAGAAAAGAAATAAAATTGTAATCCGACAATTAGTAAGTGCCCTCGTGGGCCTATACAAAATAAACTATATCATTTCATTTCATTTCAGAAGGTTCTGGGTTCGATTCCCGGCAATGCAGACATCTAAATGATGAATTAAATTATTTGACGAATGTTGACTTTTGTTCTGGGTCTGGGTGTTTGTGTATTCATCTATATTTGTTCATGGCACCCACGGGTATCCTAGTGTGGGGCTATGAGTGTAGTAAGCGTCTTTTTTATCATTTGCCTAGATATAATTCCATGTGGTTTTGCAAATAAAGCTCCTCTATGAAAAATCCTATAACAGTTCGCGGTGTGCACGTGAAGAGTAGGCGACTAATTAATTGATAAAAGCGTGACATTTCATTGAGCCGCCTCGTGTCTCGCTAATCCGTTACGAGTGTCGAGTGTCACGCAGATGGCTAAATACGGGTCATCGTGATCCGCGTTGCACAGACCTGGCGGTTACGGAAATCTCTCGGTTTGGACCGTGCACACGCGTTATTTGCATTTTACTTTTATACGGTGTTGTGTGGTCTCAGTGTGAGCGGATAGCGTAGAGGTTTTTTTGTTTCCGCATAAAAACGTGCCATCTAGAGCTTAAGGCTCCGCTGTTGTCTATCAGTTTTTATTATTATTCATCCTGACCTATAAGAATTAACCCTATGTATAAATGTTTTATATCGCAATATTTTCTTACGATATCCCCCGGTATATTTGAATGTAGCAGTGATAGCCTAGTGCCTGGGTTCCTGGGTTCAAACCTTAACCTCTGT
>DWOQ01000417.1:0-11663 GCA_018251115.1 Codatractus alcaeus
GTGGTGGACTATTGCCTAAATCCTTCTCACTCTGAGAGGAGACCTGTTCCCAGCAGTGGGACAAAAATAGTCGATGATGATGATAGAGAAGAATTTAGGATCTCAAGTGTTTAAAAATGCAGTAATTTGTACTTTGAGCTGACCGGTCACTGGGTGAACAGACAGACGGAAGGTATTTTTATATATTGTCATCACCTACACATATATCAAGCATTACACAATGCCAAATTCCTTTCTCGAATTCAGAAGCGACCTTTAAATTCAAACACTCGTGAAGAGAGAGTTCACAACTCGTATCGTTCAATCGTGCGAATGGTTCTCGTTACACTCCTACGATTGTTAAATGTTTTCGACGATTTCAACTCGACTACGGGAAAACATCGTTAACGTTATTTTTAGGAAGCGAGGAACTTCTAGCCATTTTGCAGTAAAAATTTGATGTATGATTTTTATGTCAGCGCGGATTTTATATATTATTATGTTGCGTGTACCCTTTTGTAAATCAAAAAGTGTTTAGTAAAAAGATGCTGTATAATTTGAAGGGTCTACCGAATACGGCGTGGAGATTATGACGTGGATTCTTACAATTGTCTGTTATTGTATTATATTAAAATATTTTAGTTTACTTTTGTTTATTTTACTTATGTTTATGATCATCATCATCGACCATTTTTGTTTCACTGCTGGGCATAGGTCTCCTCTCAATGTGAAAAGGATTTATGCTATAGTCCACCACACTGGCCAAGTGCGGATTGGTAGACTTCACACACCTTTGAGAACTTTTTTTCTAAGAACTCTTAGGCGTTTCCTTATGATATTTTCCTTCACCGTTAAGCAAGTGATAATTAATTACTAATACGCACATAATTTCCAGAAATCAGAGGTGCGTGCCTGAGGTTTGAACCCAGGACCTCCCGATTGAGAGTCCGAATTGTTAATCACTAGGCTATCACTGTTTACGGAACAAAATGGTTAAGGTTATATTTAGATAAGAAGCGCGGAAAAAGAGGAGGAAAAAATTATTATTAATTATTAATTTGTTAATAGCCAACAGCGCGATCATGAAATTTAGAATACGCATTCCCATGTTTGGTCTTTCGACATTTTACTACGACCTGCTTTTAAAACACTCAACAGTTAACAGCTCAGGTAGTGGGCTTGACTATATGCTGTGCCTTATGTTTTCGTGGGAAATGTATCCAAAAAGTAATAAATAGTTTAAGATTGAAATCAATAAAAGGCTTTAAATTTATAGGCTTTAAAAAGAACAAAATTAACTTTAAAGCAAACAAAACCCATCATTCATTCATAATCATTCATTCATCCATTTCTTTGTAAAATTTTATTGTATAGACTTTGTAAAATTTGTTATAAATAAAAGCTTGTTGCGAAAATTACGCTTTTAAAAGGTTTAATAATTTAATCCTTTGTCTGGTTATTCGTTGTCTCCGTGTGCTATGTGCCTATTTGTATATATTATTAAATTATATCTCTTATACGTACTGCAGTTATATACATAAATGCCTCTGTAGCTCGGGACCAGAATACTAGCTACGGTGAATCCCCTGACTGTCGTAAGAGGCGACTAAATGGGGACCTTCTGGGTTGCGGGCGGGGAGAGTGGGAGCTCGAACCGTCCAGTCAGCAACCCGGGGAGGACGATGTTACATGTGGCCGTGTACATCGTAATCTATTTTTTGTCGGTTGGGTGGGACACTTTGTTCCGCCCGGGTAGAGCCCTAACAGGCGCCATGCTAGGACACCGGTGCGTTCCGTATGGAGATCCCGATATTCGTAGCGTACAGGCAGGCCACCGAGGGGTCGTTTTAGCGCGGTAAGAATCCCACATAACCCGATATCTCCCCAAAATGTCGCAGTACCTTTTGAAGGTTTTTTCCCCACGTTAACAAAAAAAGGTATATAATATGCGTAAAAACATCAGATATATTTCTTTCTTAAATGAGAATATCAAATATAGGTTGGCACTGTCCGTTACTTTAAGCCCAAGTTGGTGCAAGCAGATGCTTCATGCCAAGCAAGTAAGCAATTAATATGTTGGACGTTTGTATTAACTAACCTAATAGCGTGGATTCGGTCGCTTGCAGCGGCTTGATTATTTTGAATTTTTATACAATAACCTTAAATATTTGAGATGAAAGAAGACTATATAACTAACATAAAATCCGCTTTGTTTATGTCCACATACATTATTTATATGTTAAACATTACAATATATATTGTATAACATCGGCCAAGTGAGATTTGGACTCGCACACGAAAGGTTCCGTATCATTGTTAGTACCACAACACACCAACAGTACCAAAGAACAAAAACACGTATGAATTAACAACACCAACATATACAAGGACCACCATATATCGTCACAAAATATTACAGTATCACCCTTCATGTAGGTACTCGCACATTGTCGCATTGGCACAATTGATACCGTGGATAAACTTTAAGTTTATTTGTTATAATTTTATTCGTTGTTATGAAAGCGCAGTACACAGCACACTGAAAATTACTAGTGTCTCCCTATTACAGGTACAGCCCGTTAATAGACGGACAGACAGAAAGACGGACAGCGTATCGTTAGTAACAGGGTTTGGCACCTATTTGGTTAGGAACGCTGAAAAAATTTTTAAAACATGAAAACATAAAGACAGACAAATTGATTTTACCACTTCATACTGATTTCGGGATGACACATATTCTCTTCTAACATAAAAACAGACAGACAGGCAAACGGCTTTTACACCGATAAATGATTATACGATTACTCGACCTAACACGACATGGGAGACTACCCGCGTGGCGAAGGTGTTGCGGGTTCAATCCTCGACCAGCCAAACATTTAAATATAAATTCATATTTCATTCCTGGGTCTACGTGTTTGTGGATTAGTCTGTGTGTTCTTACACCCAATAAGGAATCCTAGTGTCTCTGTGAGTGTAGAAAACATCCCTTTTATCATATAAAATTGTTTTAAAGCGACAGACGGGAGAATTTTATTTATTTTATATAGCCTGGATGATAAGTATGGCGCACGGCCAAGATCGAGTGGTGCTTAGTGAAGTATCCTTATCATAGATTAGCGCTTAAGATATCAAGCTCCAATTTTTGAATCTTTAAACTCAGTTAAGACATAAGTTTTTGTTGAACACAGTATTATTTTTATATGAAATGGAATGATCAAACGAGGATGGTTCTTTCGTGGTAAATGGTCATTGCCGGTCAAGATAAAATTAGAGTATTCCTCGGCCTCGGTAAGTTAACTGGAATGCCTCTGTTATAAGATAGAAATATATAGAAATAGGATTAATATATTAGAGGTTTAATATATTATTGCCAGAGATTCGAATCCTACACTCATTGTCTAGTGACTACAGTTCATACCACTCGGCCATTACTCGTCGATGATTCACAAAAGACCACCATTACAATGGCTTATTACATACATTACTGGGTCTAAAACTATACATGGGGTAAATTGATTTGCTTAGATCTAAGTACAACACTAATTTACCCAGGTGCCAACGGGGCCATATCGCTAAGGCTTCGCGGTCCATTTGTCCGGTTGTTTGTTTTTCAGAGTGGCTGGCTATCGACCTATCACAAAGCTGTATTTTATGAACTGTAATAGGTAGACATGAAATTTTCACATAGTGTATACTGCTATGACCAATAACAAACAATAAAAACTGAAAAGTAAGGTAAAATCTTTAAAAATAATAACTGTTACATGAGTACCCGGCAACTATGTCTCTGTAATGGCGACATGCAAGTACCCACTTTAAGTGTGACTTTGGATTATTTTGTTACGATATTCGGCGGTATTTGTATATTTTGCGCGCGCTACTATCATCGTGTTAGTATTCGGCGTTTATGTTCGATCTTAATAACGGTGTACCCTTTAATTGTAAGTCCGACTCGCACTTGACCGATTTTTAATTATGTATACACATGACTACTAAACAAATGCATCTAGTTGGCTTGGATAACGTATGGCACATCGCCAAGTTAGCGCTTAGCATATGGCGCTGGGGAAGTGTCGTAACATGATTATAAATTAACATTTCTAAAAACTATATACCGCTTTTTTACTTAGTTTATAGTATCAGCTGTTTCGTAGCGGAAATAATCATTGCAGTAATCATGTTAAGTTGGGATAAAATTAAATCGCAAAAATACGCTACCAAAATATACGGTATATACCATACTTGTAGTGCATACGTTTATTTAAATCATATTTAAGAAAATTAACATTTATGCCTGGAATGCATTCCGTGTGCCATTGCTGACCATAGATCTCTCCTAACTTGATAATACCTGGAGAATATTCGACCACGCTGCTCCAATGTGGATTGGTGGATAAATTAAAATGTATACTTACACTTCAAGTATACCTAACTATGTGTATACACTTTAGTTTATAAAGTGCGACTTCGTTTTTGGATATAGACGAATTTGATTTTAGACGATAACTAATTTCACAGAAATAGCTCTCAGAAGTCTCAAACTGAAGTGGTAATGAGCCGGCCACGTCGCTCGAACGACTGTCTAGCGATGGGAATGACAGGATCTGAAATGGCGACCACTTTAGGCAAAAAGACTACAGGTACACTTCGATTACGTCGTCTAGTGGTCTGAAGAAGTCAGCGGGCGACCATTGGATTCAGATGGCACTACCCGGTTGAACAGATTTCAATTAGCGGAAATCTTTGACCAGCAATGGAATTCAAAAGACTGATGGGTGTATGGTTGACTTGGAAGATCCACTCCACTATTGTGTAACGTCACAGACCACGATACAGAACCGCCCTCACGGCTGTTATACGTTAGAAATAAATGAATGTGTACGTCATAAAATACTCTATTCGCTTGTACATTTTATGTAAGTCAGCAGTGACCACGACGGGCCTCTCCTTAGAATAGGACAAGGCCTACACCATGTTCTACAACGTTGATATGGATTAGTGGACAACTCGTGTTGGATTCCTTTCTACCCGTAAGGCTTCTGATAAAGTTTACTGAATATATCCATGGATGTGAGACAGACGGTTGAACGTGACCTACCGCATGGAAATGCACATGAAATTAAGGCATTAGCATTTAAAACAAAAGCTAACGCTTTCTACAATCATAATCTGACACTAGGACTCCCTGTGTGTAGGTGCCATGGTTACACAAAAAGACAACACACAAATACCCAGACCCAGAATGTATATCTAAATTTATCACTTACGTTTCTGCTGATCGGGTATCAAACCGGGAAGCCCCAGCTGGTCAGACCGGTGAATGGTGACCGCATGCCACGCGGTCCACCCATCCATTAAGTAGCTATACACTTTCACAGCCCAACCTATACTGTTTGTAGTACGAATCGTTTGTAGTACGGGGCTATACACGCTTTAAAATATAGTAAGTACTACATTGAACAAATTTATCCGATGCATTGTCCGTAATATTCCATGTAGTTTCTAGGGAAAAGCTTTATGCAGAGACAGCCAAATATTTGCTGACAGTGAGTGAACTTGCCCGAGCTATGCGATCCCTTGCATGAAGTTTATGCAAATGCACTCTGATATAAGTCATCGCTGCAGAGGATTTATTTTCTAGTGAGCGACTCCACTGCAAGTAAAGTGTACCATTATTTAAACTATATTATCGTCTGATTAGATTTAATGAAATGAATGGTAATTTTGAGTAACGTAATGTTATGTACTAGATTAAATTAAACAAAGCGAAACAAAATGGATTGAACCATAACGGGATGAAACTGAATAATTATTACACGTAAAAACACTTGACTTCTATTCTAAGGCCTATAGCATGAGTAACCTAATCTTGGATTGTCGCATTGTCGCAATATTTCAATTGTCGCAATATTTCAATCACTATACATTTCCTATTTTTTTATAATTTAATTTAATTTAAATTCTGTTGTCTGTGGAAAACCCAAGGTCTTACAAATTAATATGAGGACCTTTTTGGAATTCTCCTTTGGAATAAAATAAACATTAAACAATTACAAAAAAAAAACAACATCAACAAAATCGGTTCATCTATTTCAAAGTTTGGAAATAACTGAGAACCTTCTCCTTTTGTTGAAGTCGAATAATTTAAAGCATTATTTTATATACGTAACTTACAAATCGTCAGTTATAGTATTTAATACAGTGTGTTTGTGGTAATCGTATACTGTACAGTTAATAATAAATTGTTATTTAGATTTTGTGATTTAATGTTCTAGGTCTGGTAAAGCATGTCAACGTGAACCAGTCCTTTCACCTCAGGTACTACTAAGGCGGTCGTTGATGTCTGATGAACTGCTACTAGTTGGGGATTCTTTTAACCAGGTTTGTTCATTTGTTCTGTTGTACCTTAAATACATCTTCTTTCCCTTACGATGCTGTAAAGGTAAGGAGGATGTAGAAGACAGGCACCAACATTTCCCAATTAATTTATTTACAATGCTCATTCATACGTAGCTAAGTGGAAACTATGGAAAATTTATCCACTTTACGTGAAACTGCCAAGCTTTGGACTTCTAAGGTCTGATAGAAATGTGGATATTTGTCGCAGCAATATACCTTCAAACATTATTTTTTAAGCAACGTCATTTTTCTAAAAATATTTTCTTAAGAATATGCAGAGGGTTCTCGCGAAATTCAAATATTTGCAGCTACTAAGTGAAGATCTAAGTAAGACCATTACGTAGGCAATACGATCCGGCTAATGCAAATGGGTGCATTTCGTTGATGTCGTAGCTTCCAGAGGGCTGATTTCGACTAGGGTTGAGCTTTATAAAGAATAAAAAAATCACAAATGTGTAGACACATGCTAATGTTCGGAAAAAGGATTTTCAGCCGAAAACAAAATCGAACCATCGGCCACATCCTTAGTTTCAGCCGAAACGGAAACTTCGGCTACGAACTTAGTTTCGCCGGAACGGATCGTTTTTTCGGAAACATTCTTAGTTACAGCGGAAACAGTCACCTACTCAGACTAAAATCTACGAAATGTTTCGTATATACCTGCCACTACCCTCAAATTAAGCGAGAGACATTAGGCGAACGGTATGCGATAGTGGACGAACAGAAACATTTAACGTGACCAAAATTTCGTATTTATTCCCAAAACCGAAACTATAGCTGTAACTAGCCGAAAACTTTTGAAATTCCGAATCCTAGTCGCACTTGGCCGTTTTGTATTGTAGCTAATATTCCAATAAAACATAACATTTTATTTATTATACGAAGCGTAATAAAGACGGTAATAAAGATGATATACTGATCGTTATTACATATTTCATCACAGTATTTTACAGCTTTATCACGAAGAAGTCTAATTGACATATTAATAACTTTTTATTCGTTCCGCTCTGATGAAGAAACACATAAAATTGTTATGACTTTGAAGTAGCGAGGACGTCTGATGGTAAGTGGCCACTACCACCCACTAAGTACTATAATCATCTCCTAATAGGATTGTAGTTCGACGTAAAGTTCGCATTCTCACTTTTGGGACAAAGTTGGAATGTTTTGTGGAACTCTACCTTCAAATCATAACACAGCAGCGCTAAACTGCTGTTAAACGGCACGTAGGTGTGCAACCAGCAAGCACGCAGTCCACTTGAGGTCGGTAAGTCTTCCAATCAAGGGCCATTTGCAATTCGTTGAAATAAAAAATAAATATTTATGTATAATATATTTATATAAATAGTTATCTGAATCTCACAAACGGCTACAACAATTTTCATGAAATTTAGTATGCAAGGGGTTTTTGGAACGATAAATCGATTTAGCTGGGTTTCATTTTTACAAAACATCGGTCAATCCGTGTTTTCAGGCAATGAAAAAAGGCTACAATATCATAGAATACGAAGGTAAATTTCGCAACCTTCAAAGGATATAATAGTTCAGGTGAGAAAACTGACGGTCCCGAAATCAGAAGACTTCGGTTCGAGCCCAGATGTGTCCAGTCCGATTATTATCTTTTTTTGGAAAACCGAGTAAAACGGTCTCCAGATATTATATATAAATGGCGAACGACCTTACGTCATTCCCTTTAATATTTGGGTTATTACACAAATATCTCGGTTTCCCTCGAATCGCTCAAGGGTTCTTCAAACCCGCGCTCAATCACTCGTAATGAGTCTCGTGGCCGGGGATTTCTTATAGTTATACCAAATTGGGAATTTCTTACACAATCCCTAGAAATAAAATTATAACTAAGGTCCCCGGGTTTTTGGACTTATAGAATGTTAGTGGACCGTGTCTAGGTTTTTCATAGAATTTGCGGGTAATTTTAGGTCGTAAAATTGAACTTACTTTTAGGTTTTTGTACTAAGCATTTGTATTATAACAAATTGACCAAGTGCGAGTAGGTCTTACACTTGAATGGCCTCATACCAACATCATTAAGACTAAGCTAAAACGTGAAATAAAAAATACCTACGTGGCAGCAAACGCAACATATTAAAATACCGTCGGCCATCGTAATAAGTTAATACGATTTTATGATTCATGTATGTACCCACGACGCCATAATGGCAACATAGATGGCGATCAATTCTTTTACATAACATTTGATATTAATAAGAATGAAGTATTAATATAGCGGCCGCACTACATAGCGGTACACATTTTCTGAAAATTCCAAGTGTTCCACCCTCAACCGTTCGAAAGTGACGGATAGACAAAACCTTTGAGCATAGACTCCAAAAACAGACACCCACCGTTGATAATTACATTCGATACGATAGGTATATGTTTTCGTAGCATATATTCCTCGTAACAAATAAACAATATAATAACAAATAAACGTCATTATTTTATTTTATTTTAAGGCAATACTCCCTCGTCTAAAATTACCAACTACCTCAATAGAGTGCACCCTAAGGGCTACGATCTGGAAACCGGATGCGACAGTGTTTGTTACTATACCATTTTTATTTGGCTGGCAAATAAAAATTGTGCTTATTTGGCAACAATGCCACTTTTATTTTCGCCTTATAACATCAGTATTAACCCAGTTGTGTCCAGGTTTTAAGGACATAGTAAGGGGATATACTTATACAAGGCATTCTAACTTACTTCAAAGTAGAAAGGCATCTACGGTGCCAATTTGATGCATCACGTATGCATCTAACGGGAAAACATTGGCTACGGCCTATGGGTCCAAGCACCAAAATCTTACCATTTGGAATCATTTGTCGTACCATCCTCTGCCATGAATTTAAATCTAATAACATACACACAAAACACATAAACAAACATACACACACACCTCTTTGCAATAACGTGACATGTCGAAAAAATAGTACTTTTTATTAGATAATTGAAATCGTCATGTTTGATTCTATTTTCTCAAAAACCGCGGCATTCTTTACGCTCATAACTAGAGAACCTACGCAAATAACAACGAAATTAATTCTTTAAGTTAAAAAAAGTTAAAAAACGGCCTCCTGTAAAATTGTTTATCAAGATAATACGTTACTGAAGCAAGGAGGCGATATATACATATTATACACAAAGACACACGTGCAACCACGCGACTTCGCTTAACTGTACGTCATTGTGTAAAACTAATTAAAGTAATTGAAAGTCGGTGGATAAACTTTGTTTATCAAGTGACTTCAAAAAGAGGTTCTAAATTCAGCTACATTTAAGTTTGTTACCTCAGAACTCTCATTTATCAACCGATTTGGAAAATTCTTTTGTTCAAAAGCGGATACTTCCAAAGGGCGCATTTTAATTTTTTTGGCATTGGTCCTTGCATTTAGATGATAGAGAAAAGAGCTCTTCAAACTCGAAAAGGAAATGTATTGTGATTGGGATATTTAGACTTATAACAATCCAGAAACAGATACCTAACTATGAATACTGATAACTGTTCTGCAAACTGCAAAGTACAGTAACGACGAGTGATAAATCTAGTTGTTGATTTGAAGTCGGTTGCTGTTAAAGTTTTAAGCATGGTAATTATTTTGCAACAGTTTTCAAATAATCACGCGATGAAGCGGGCGAATAATCTCATTCATTCACACCATTTTTAATTGGAAAGCGGATCCGTGCCAACTATGTTGATACAGTTCTGAATCATTTGCATAATTTCAATATCCAAGGAATGCGAAACAATATTTATAACGCTACTGTAAATTCTTCAAGTACTATAATTTATTTAAGCATTAACGTTTATAGTTTTAATAATTGTTACATGCGAAATATACGAATATAATTTATTCTAATACAGTGTTTTTCAAGCTGTCTTATAGCACGAACCCTTTTGTATGAAAGTTACTATGTTAAACAACAACTTAATCGCAACACCTAGGTACCTAGTCATGTGTCATAAATGTAGCAATAGCCCAATCACTATATCCTATTCGAATTTGAGGAGTTCCCTGCTGTATGTCGGAAACCCTACGACCAATACAAATGGAATTAAAATGTAAGTGTTGTAAGTATCCCCATTCCAACCAAAGATTTTTCCTAATCGGTTCATAGGTGACACAGTTATGAGTAACAAACATTAATGTAAATCAATTAATTGGAAGTCAGTTAAATGCGTATTATTAGGGATAACTCGAAAACGACACCTCAGATCGTGATCAAGTTTATAAGTGGCCGCATGGGAAGCACCGGTTTTCATTTTAAAATATCCGAATCTCCTCTTTTTTTTCAAGTCAGTTTAAAAATATTACGCCATCCCATATCCTCCTGTTTCTTATTTATGTTCTATATTATAAATATAAAATGTACCTTATACATCAGCATTACCAAGACTAACGGGTACAGGGAAATAGACAAAAGCAAGTAATTTAATAAAATAATAACTTACCTTTCTAGCTACATAAAACATTAGAACGGAACAAGACGTAATTATTATTACTGGTATAATCCTTTTATTTATCCCGGGCACTAAAGTATTACTCTCCAAATTACCCAGTTTCGGCAGAAAGATAAGAGCCTCTTCACATTAGGTCGGTCCGACATAAAAGGGTATTACACGCTTTTTAGGGTTCCGTACCGAAAGGGTGCCAACGGACCCTATTACTAAGAGTCCGCTGTTTATCTGTCTGTCTGTATGTGTCACAGGGTTACTATATCTTATAAATTGTAATATTTAGATAAAAGAAGAGCAAAATAAAAGCTTTAAAATAATTAAATTTATTCATAGAAAACCACGCCCTGTATTTTGCGATAACGGCAATGTGCGAGGAACCGATGGAGGAAGCGATGTGTCACTAGAAGTGTCATATTGTATTATTTTTTAATGAGATCCAGATCCAGGCTTGAGCCCCTCAAGAAAAACGAGGTAAAACTGTCAAGGCCACTATGGCCAACAGCAACTACATAATTCGATAAAAATCGATTAAAATTTGATTAACAATTTTTGCGAACGTCGATCCTTAATCTTTAATTATCCTAAAGCCCCACTCGCACTTGTTAGGACAAGTTTATTTAGTTTTAGTATTGGTCTGGTCTAATGTGAACGCTCTCTAAAATATATTGATAATGTCAGCGTAATTTAATAGGGTCTAACTTAAGTCCCTAAACTTTTCATATGACATTTATTGCTGTTTTAAACTCCTTATTTTATAAACGATAAGATAAGATCAGATCATTACAATTTTAAGTATTAATGAGAACAA
>DWOQ01000418.1:0-11658 GCA_018251115.1 Codatractus alcaeus
ATCGAGACCTTGCCGTCAGTTTCGATCATATCCATCATCATTTTCCGTCTATAGTGACCCTTTAGGCTTTTAATTACGCTCTGATCCATTGGTTGCAAAATACTGGTTGTATTAGCTTCAAAGTCTTTTGTTTGATAACATAACATAAACAATAATACCGATAATAAATATTTACTGTATAAATATACGAACACATTTCTTCGTAATAGAGAATGGCTGTATCGCTATAAAGAGTGTATCAATATGTGGGTTTTAACGCAAACCAACCAAGTTGTGCTCACCTCTACATTAAAAGGAGTTTATCGTTATAAAGGATAACGTTATAAAGAGTTTACACTGTAATATCTAAGGTATCTTTGTTAGAATCAAAAAATGATTTGATCTTGGTAATAAAATACTTGTCTGTCTGTCTACATTTCTTTTTAAAGGTAAAATATTTTTTCAGGTAAATATAAGTGTAAGAAATGTAACACGGAGTTCCACAGTGAGCTGGCACTTAGTAAACATGAGAAAATACACAATGCGAAGTCAGAGAGAAAATATCATTGTGGCTACAATGGCTGTGAGAAAACATTTAATTTTCCACATCACCTCAAACATCATGAGTTGACACACACCAACAGTAAGCAGCATTTCTGTGATATATGCAAAAAAGGTGGGTACGATTGTTTGTTTTTAATGTGGTTTATTAAAAGATTTCTGGTGCTGGAACTCTCGGTGGTTCGACTGCAACATTGCTGTCACCTATCGAGTCTTGTAGCAACCATGTTTTTGCTGCTTTTCTGGTCATGTTTCTGGTCTGATAGTCTAAAGGCATATGAGGTGTTCAAACATAGTTCAAACATTGATGATTGCCAGCATAACAAGTGGTCAAGGTACAGTTCTGATCGGGCTTGATCAACAGCAATACATATAACAGACCACTTGATTGTTACTTTATTCAGTGTGCTTCAATATAAATAAAAGAATATTTATCATTTTGTTGAAGATATGGGACATAATTTTTATCCTTGATAGCTGCATATTGATATTAAAAATATTGCAAAAAATATATATCTTTAAGGTACAACATATTGAAAATAAGATGTTCTACAACACCACTTAATCATTGGGATGTGAAGGAATTGTGCTACTAAAAATATCTTTTTTGGATGATAACTAACCAATGCCTATCATACTACCAATAAGTCAAGAATATAAATCATTTCATTATGAACATGTTAAATACACAAAATATAATATTTGTGTTGTCCATCTAAATAGGAATGAATAAATAAGCTGGCTCTTACATTTTAATTACCTTGAGATAACTGACTTGAATAAATAAAAGCTCATTCTATTTTTGTTGGACAAGTGTGTCTTTGTTTCATTCATTTTATTGAAGATTCAACATTTACTCTCAAACAGTACATCTAAGTAAGATAAAGTGATCCTTGTACCCGTTCTATCACTTTCTATTAATAAAATAAAAAATATTATTGTGCATTACATCAGTAATGAAATAAAGTGTATTAATTTTGTATAGAGAGATTTATTATCTCTCGAGGATTTTTTCTTGTACTACCGCCGGATCAGAACGCGACCTCAACCAAAAAGTCTGGCAAGAAACGCAGAGGGTTTACTTTTTTATATTGTCAACTGTATTACTTTTTTTCGTGTAATTCCTTTTTTTAGTGTTATATTAAATTATGGAACTGGAATCAGAAATATAGATAAGTGTTTGTCATTCATAGATACTAATGATTATTTTTTTACTTTAAGGTTTCATACAATTTCATCATTTGAAGTCACATATGAAAACACATGAACCTGAGAAATGGCTGCTGTGTACAGAGATTAATTGCAAGAAGAAATTTTCGACCGAGTATTCCAGGAAAAGACATCTTTTACGCACCCATAGTGAGATTTAGCAATTTACAAATTAATGCTTAATGTTTATGTATTTGAATTAATGCTTAATGCTTTTTTATTTGTATTAATGCTTAATTCTTATGTATTTGATATAAAAGTTTGCTTAATTATTTGAATTTGAATTGAAAAATACGTGCTTAGTGAAATGTAAAACAGTAACTTTCTTTTCAGATATTAAATTGAATGGCGTACTTAATGACTTTAGTCAATATGGAAGTGACTTTGAAGATTCTCGTAAGTGTAAGCATTTATTTAAACATTATTATCTGTATTTATTATCATTCTATAGTTAATATAATGTGATTTTGTTTGTTACAGCGGATACAGTACAGTGCACAGTCTTTCCAGAAAAGATAGATAAACATTTAGAAAAGATAGATAAGGAAAATCTGTCAAAATGTTCTGCAACGTGTAATGAAAGTCTTGAAGATGTATCTGAAAGAAATCATACAGATCTAAGTCAAGAACGATTTACCAATTCCGATATAAGCAATATTAATCCAGATATAAATGATTGCAAATCAGTTTTGGGAAGTTGTATAATGAATGCAGATTCGTCTGATAATTGTTTATGTGCTCAAATGAAAACAACTGTAGATAACTGCTATGATAATATATTGATTTCAGATGAAAATATTGTTTCAACTAATTTGCAATCTAATTTACAACCATTTCAACCATCTATAGCGACTAATGACCTTAGTGAAGGCTGTGTAAGTTGTGAATGTAGTGTTAGTTTACAAAGTAACTGTTTTAGTACTATGAATGATGTAAATTCGAATGCTGGTGAACAAAATGTAACAAAAATTTGTAGTGTTCAGAGAAATATGACCAGTGCTATACCAGAGATAGAATACAAAATTGATGGAAGTATAAAATTAAAGGACACATTTGATATAGAGTTATTCGAAAATGTCAATGTTGATGTTAAAGAGAACAATACAAATGAGCAATACGAATCTAACTTTGTATCATTTAATAGTTGTAAAGCTGTGCTTGGAAAGTGTATTGTCAGTGGTAATGGAACAATAAGTGAAGAATGTCTATGTGCAAGGATGCTGGTTGATGAGCAAGTCAATGCTGAAGAGATTGATGAAATAACGCCACAGCCTGTTAATAGTGGCTTGAACTCATCTGTGATGTAATGTATTTTAGTATACGCCATTGTAACCAAATAAAGGAATTATTAAAAAATATAGTGTTTTTCATAAAATAAAACATTAAGAATTGATAATTAACTTTAAATTTATTTACAACATATTTCTTTACAGTTTCAACCATATTATACAAAATATATCTTAGTCAACAAGATCTATAATAATTATTATTTTACAATCAGACCTAAGTTCTGTAAGTATCACTAAATTAATTATCTTTTATGTACGAATGGAATGTATATTAGTTCATCCGCAAAGTATCACATCACGGCATGGCAGGAAATCATACGTCATAACGAAATATTACGTATAAACATATTTGTCTTCTCAATAAGTTCACAACTACAAGTCGCCTCAGGAAAACTTTTTGAGTTAGTTAATAGTATTATACATTTATCTATGGTAACAATTTTCAATAGGACATTATTTCAGGCAACCCGCGAGCAGGATTTGAAATAAATATAAGTTGACACACGAAATTTTTGGCCGCACCTACATTGGAAGCAATAAATAACCTAAAAACCCTTAAGATGACGGTGATTTTTTTTCTAATTTGACTAGTCTAATAAAATATATACTTATTTTAACAATATATATGGGTATAATATCTTTAGTAGTGTTAGTAAGCTCAGGTTCATTGAACCCTAGCAGAGAAACTTGATTTGATCGAAACCAATAAAACATTAAGCATTTTTACATTGGTATTATTCTCTTGGATATTATTGTTCGATAAAATCACAGGAAGTAAAATCGTAATGTACAAACTTATTTCATTATATGTAACTTAACTACAATCGTATACTACGCTTCATTGTTAATTACAGATTCCAAATTAGTTATGTCTAATGTCCTTCTATCACTCTTTTTTGGCGAATCACTAATATAATTAAGTTGTTGAATGTTTTCACTATCGTAATCTTTTAGTGCTTCTTTATTCTCAAGTTTCTCCGGTTCAATGGGAACTACACTAAGGTACTCGCTATCGTCATCTTCAGTCGCTTTCTTTGGAGTTGAGGTTGTTACTGCTTCGGCCGAGTTCGTAGTTTCGGATTTAAAGTTGTTTTCAAGCGGAGCGGGTTTACTGTTGCTATGATAGAATTTTGGATAATCTAAATCATCTGTATCTTGTAGGAAAGTTGATATCGGCAAAACTTCTTGTGCTTTATCTGTCTTGGCTATTTCTGTACTATGCTCTATGGATAATAAAGTCGAACTTTTAACTTCATCAGTAGCACGTGCGTTATCTTCATTAGATTGAGAGTTCCCAGCCTCTAGCATTAAGTCGTTAAAGAGTGCATTTTCTTCTGTAGTTGTAGACGTAGACACTCCTACAGGATCCAATATGTCATCTGAAATGTTAGTTCTATTCATATTACTTTCAGTGGTCTCGTTATTTATTTGGGACACATCGTTGTTCAATGTATGATCTGATGTATGTGTAGTAACATGTTCTTCAGCGTTCTCATTTTGCGTTTCGTTTACATTTACCAGTTCTAAATCGTGACCTTCTTGAAGTTTCTTGACAAGGATTTTATTATTTTCAGCTTCGGGCAGGAATGGGTTCATTTCTGGCTCATGGTCTTCATACTCAGCAGACTGAGGATGCGTATGATTTGGAGTATTAAAGGACTGGTTTCCACTGTGACTAGATATTTCGTATATTGTTACATTGAGATTATTTACTTTTGTAGTGTTCTGACTGTCTTTATCAGGTGATTCTGTGGGAACAGCAGTATCGTCCTTTTCATCTAAGGAGATCATAGTTGTAGAAACAGTTGTAGTTGGAATAGCTATAGCGTCATCAGTAACATTTGTTTTGTTGTCACCTTTGTTTAAAATAGGTGAAATTTCGTCTTTATCATTTTCTTTATTGGGTTTGATAATATCATCTTCGTCTGAAAAAGTTGTGTTTTCGATACTTTCAAACGATTTATAGATATATTCAGTTACAGTTGTTATAGGAGTTGTTTCGACCGGCATATTGGCATTTATTTTGATCGAGCTCGTTGCTTCGTTCATAGTTATATTTGAGTTATTTGCGCTTTCCACTTTTTGATCGGCATTGACTCTTTTCACTCTTAAGTCCTCATTGTCATAGTCATGTGTCATAGCATACATGGGTTCATCTTGTTCTAATGTTTTATTGATGTTGGAACCCATATTACTCAGGTAATCTGGTTCAAAATCGTCTTTGTTTAATCCACGATTTATTACCTCATCTATTTTACTTACACTTGATTCAGTAGTTTCGTGGGTTTCCATTTTATTCATAGCATCCTTGTAATTTACTTCTGTGACTGTTTCAGAGAGCCAGTCTGAATCACTGGTCTCAGTTGAATCAGTTGAAGCAATTGAGTCAGTTGCTTGTTGAACACCTGAGTTATCGATGGATTTTGAAGAGCGATTATAAAGCATGTTAATGGCGTCAAACGTTACATCATTTTCACTATGCATCGGATTTTCTGTTGTGGTAGTAATTTGTACATCACTTTCGTTTTTCTTTTCCAAAATGTCTATCAGATTTTTATCTTCTACAGATTCTGGACGTTGTTTAGTAATAGAAAACTCATTTTCTGTTTGTTCCTCCAAAACAGGCATTTCGGACGTTGTAGTTACTGATTTTTCTGGTTCTTCTTTATTTTTATTTTCTCTTGACAAGTCATCTATGGTCTCAAATGTTTCTTCCTTAGGGACATCATTTTCGGTTGTAGTACCAATGGACATAGTAGTAGCCATAATGACATTTCCACTTGATATTTCAGATAATTTTGCATTCATCGTAGAAGTTGTCATTGGGATTTCATCACTTATTTTTGTCGTACTCTCACCAGATTTCTCTCCAGTTTTTGAAAGATGTTCAAATGTAACATCTTCATTACTATTCATGATATGTTTGACGGTTGTTGTATCAAAAGTAAACTCACCATTCAAATTTTTTGACGACCGTTGCTCTGTTCCAATTTCTTCATTATATACTCCACTAATGATTTCAGTAGGAGTAACCTGATATTCTGGCATTTTGGTATTCATGTTTAGTGAATCTGGTTTGTTAGTATTATCTGAAGATAAGTAATCATCATCATCATCGGGGGAACTGAAAAGAGTTTCATTGATTTTTTCATTACTCTCTCTTAGTATAGAAATAATCTCTGGTTTCGGTTCATATGAAGGTTCATTGATTATATTAGGTTCAGATATCGAAATCCTTGAAGTTGTTGTCTCTTTAGGCATCATATCATTTAACTTAACGTCATTTTCGGCACTGGATATCCGGTATATTTCAAAATTTGTAAGCTCTGTCGTATGTTGTTCGCTAAAATCGTTTGGTTCGGCAGCCTGAGATGATTCTGTAGTAGGATGTGATTCAGATAAAGTTACTGCAGTCGGTATAATCTGATCTTGCATTATTGGTTTGTCTTCTGTTTCTGATTTTGTTTCATCTTGTTTTTCCATTGAGTCATTTATTTGTTCACTGTCCATTCCCATTTGCGGAACAGGAGTAGTTTCTTTTACTATATTTGTAACAGGATTGAAGTCCATACTACTATAAGGATTGACTTCTGGAGTAACAAGATTTGGTTCAGAAGTAGGTTCAGGTTCAATTTTGGGCTCGGATTGGTATAAAAATTCATTTGATGATTCTGTATCTGCCGTTGATTTAGATGTTGACTCTGGTTCGGGTTTTTGTTCAGAAGCAAGTTTAGCATCAGAATCAGGTTTTATTTCATCTTTCATTTCTGGTTCCGCTGTTGGTTCTGGTTCAATTGTTGGTTCAGGTTCTGGCTTCGGTTCAGAACTTGGTTCAGGTTCAGATGATGGCTCTGGTTCAGACGTTGGCTGGGAGTCAAGTTTTAGTTCAGGTTTTAATTCGGTAACTACTTCATGCTCAGGTGTGGGTTCAGGTTTTGGTTCAGCAGTTTGTTCTGGTTCAGCTGTTGGTTCTGCAACTGGTTCTGGTTCAGGTGTTGGTTCAGGTTCGGGTTTCGGTTCCTCTAAATTCGATTCAGAGTCTGATTTTATTTCAGTGCTTGGTTCAGGTTCTGCAGTTGGTTCTGGTTCAGGTTTAGGTTCAGCCGTAGGTTCCGGTTCAGGCTTGGCCTCATTGGATTCTTCTGATACCGGCTCAGCAGTTGGTTCTGGTTCAGGTTTTGGTTCAGCCGTGGGTTCCGGTTCAGGTTTTGTTGTTTCTGCTTCGATATCAGCAGAGTTACTACGAGGGTGGCCAAAAATATGCGAAAAGTTTAGATCGGAATCAGTTTCGGTGGTTGGTTCTGGAGTTTCGTGGTGTGTTTCTTTCCAGTCAAACATTCTTTCCTCATCTGCCATGTGTACAGTTTGCGTGTCTGGCTTTTGTTCCTGGGGTATCTCTTTTATGTTATCGGTATCCTCTCCCAAAGTTAGTACTTTAAGGTCTTTTTGTGTGTGGTCGTTATTTTGTTCTTCTCGGTTTGTATTATCTAAGATGGATATACATTTCTTAGGCGATCTCATATCTTGGATTTGTCCATGAGGACAAGTGCAAGTGAAATCTAGTGTTGTATCGTCAAATTCGCACCCGTATTCACAGTTGTTATTGCTTATCTGACATAAGTCAAGAACGGGCCGTGTTGTCATTTTGTCCTCTGCGACGTGGTAGACGCTTATCATTCTGTTGTTTCTGTCTAGATACTGGTCCAACGCGGATTTCAACGTGCTAGCCGTAAGCAGGTCTTCACTAGGTTCAGCATTCATTCTTGGTTTCCAGTGTATTCTGTAGGTCACGATGACAGATCCTTCCCTGGAAATAGAATGAAAAGGATGGTTACTTAGTGAATTTTCAAGTTTTATTTTTAGTCTTTAACATTTACATATATACTTCATAAGCTTTGGTACGGCACATCAGGCACAGTAATAATTCAAAATTATCTTATCTTATTTCTTTCATCTGTTGTAAATTGTGTTATTCTCGTACTATAAATATTAGTAGTAATACTATACTAGTTTGAAAAACCGGATCTCTTTCATTTACAATAGGACGAGTTATAAAAATGTGACAAAACTATAAAAGATGGGTCGAAGGATAAATGCCGCTACACATACCGCTTTATTAGTAAAATCTTTGTAATGTTATACTTTCAGTCTATTTATTAGTAACAATGGATTTTACTTACTTTATCTGGACCACTTCGACCATTATTTCATTGTTTCCGTTATCAATAGTGCTCCGGTCAAACAATGCACGTTTCAACGCGTGGCTGAAGCTGGACGTAAACTCTTTGTATTCTTCACTTTCGGGGTCCTCGAGCGCCGATACAAAGTCCTTGTTGTCAATTCTCAATTCTCCTTCCACGGTCTTTGGGACTGAAAACGATAATTTATTTAATCTCACCATAGAATTAGCACATACACTCAATCTATCGTATATTGGGATTTATGTTATGTATACAAGGATTCATAATCGGAATACACAGATTCATATATTATCGAAATATATTATTTAGGTGTGTATTACGAACCAGGTTTTGCATTCTGGAACCCGTATTGTTTGCCATACGGCATGTAAACGTTGTGCCGTCTTCGATTGACATACTAACTTATAACCAAAATACTGAACCAATCACTTTGAAAGTATCCGTTTATTAAAGAAATTTTATTAATCTGATTGATTAACTATTCTGACTTTTCGATGCAACAAATAATTTAATTAATCTCGATTTCATTTCTACTTTGGTACTAATTGATTATTTTAGAAATATTTAGAAACTGAGACGTACTTAACATCATGTTTAATTTATGTAGTACTACTTAACGCATCATGCTTAATATGGTTAAATTTTGAGTATTAATTTCTTACCATACATAGACATATCGCCAGACTCATCTGACATAATGGAGTGATCGTGTTCGTCGTTCTGTGTTTCGGGTACATCATGCGTGGTCGGCATCTGAGTGTGATCGTTGTGATCATGGTCGTGGTCGTGATGGTCATGGTGGTCGTGATGATCATGGTCGTGGTCGTGATGGTCCTGGTCCTGGTCGTGGTTGTGGTCATGGTGGTCATGATCGTGGTCGTGGCTGTGAACTTGACCAATACCACCGAGAGCCCTCGCTGAACTGATTGACGAGTTATACGGTTCCAAGGGCGTTGGTGAATTGGTGAACAGTATTCCAGCTGGAATAAAAAATAACACTTATTAAGCGACGGAAAATTAACAATAATATGATATGGAAATAAGAAAGCGTATCTTTAAACTAAATAGTTTAGAAAACCTCTATAATTAATTGAACAATTAATACAATTTACAGACATACAAATAATATTCAATAATAACAGATATGTGAAGAATTTTCTAGTGGTAAACGTGTATACTTAACCTAAAACAATAAGATTTAATGACTCCTTTCATAACAATATGTAAGAAACCATCTAATTTATAATCTAAATGCGCGTCACTTGTTTGTCTTGGGCACGGGTATTCCGCCTAGCTGGGGGAGGTAAGAAGCGTCATATTGCTCCAATGTGGATTTGTGAAGCGAGGATTGGTATTAGAGGAGGCTAGTGCCCATTCCTTATTGCACATTTTAAACCGCCATTTACAGACAGACATAACTGGGAAGTTATGTGCCTTCTAACGCACGGAAGAGCGCATGACAGTAAGCTACTAGCGCTCAGATGAAAGTAAATAATTTTGGGCTGAGATATTTATTACTTTGAGTTACTTACTGGCTGCTAGAACAATCAGTGCCACGATCGCAGCGACCACAAGCCCCAAAAGTGTCCAACATAGGGGCCGCTTGCATCCGCCTTTCTCGCCGCGCTTGTCCGCTGTTACATATAACTTTTCCCCTCTGGAAATAAAAAGCGTAATTGATATGATATACCTTACATTTTGAGATGAAGTAGCAAATACAAGATTCCATGCATATTCCATGTTTGATTCTCGAGTCAACGCATTTTTGACGAATATCTACATATGGGACTTAACATATCCTTTTTTGATACCTTTACCATATTATTTTTATAAATCTTAAGACAATAATTTAAATTAAACATATTTCTCAATGCAAAAAATAATGTAGCTACACATAATTTAAAAATAAACAAGATTTGTTGATTTATAGTAGGTAAGAAGTAGATACATTACAGTAATAAGTGCACGCTTATAAAGGTTAGTATTACCTACTTCATTACGAACAAGAATCCAGAAATATTTTCGTAGTGAATGTATAAACTCATAACACCCTGCTAACATTGTTTTAATTAAAATACATGTTTTTTTTATATTCTCAAATAAGTTATAATAAATTGCTCTCGTACCTACTCACATTTTACATAATTTTAAAATGTATCTATTATCATTCACTTAACTACTATAAGAATCTGTTTTACGTACTTTTCCAAATTATTATCGTTTTCTACAGATGTAACTTCGTTAGGACGCGGCAGAAGATGACGGTTTTCAGCTCTAAATCGACTCATTATCACTCACGCCTCGTTGATTAATTAATATTTCACGCTATTAAAATACACTAAAAACACATCTGCTTTTTCTTAGCTTCCAAAAATTACTACGACTTCAACCTCTGATTATACGAAATCTAGCAATTTTAAATGCAACCTAGTACATTGTACTGGGTGTCGTGTTCGTATGGTGCTATATTGGTTCTATGCTCCATATGTTTCGGGCAATAAACATTTTTATTAACATATAGGTACTCCAATAGTGAATAAGTTTTATTACAATGGAATAAAATACGTTTTTCAAAACAGTTTTGTGACACTATATACGTTCCTATAGTTCTTCAATGACATTCAATGCACCTAAACTAACAAACGATGCATATGTATTTTGAGTTTTGAAGGTCGTAAAACAAGTATTCTGATAAAGTCTTGGTTTTAACGACATACCGAGACATTCTTGTTTATATTTAGATTCTAAAATCAAATTACGGTAGGTACGAACCTACCTATTTGACATTCCTGACAGTTTTGGCTATATTTAGATGCTAAAAAAATTTTTAGGTACCTACCTACTAATGTTTTTTTCGTGTTAAAATACAACGAACAGACCCTCTATTCTAGAGTTTACCTACTAACATAGCTATTAATACTTACCTATCATGTTAAGTGGTAATGAGTACCACACGACTAGTCTGCCAGAAGCTTATATTTTGTAGGTAATGTATTTATATACCTACGAAACGTGATGAATTTATTATATCTTCGTTTGATAGCTAGAAGCAGCGTAACAACTTTAAAAATTAAACGTTTATTTCCGTGCGAAAATAACTTAATTTCGGACATGACAATCGCACAATAAAATCCTTTCTATTAAGTTATCGTTAATGTTATTATTCGTTGACTTTCAACGTTATGTAACTTATTGTTTGCCTGGCTTTGAGCTCCTACCTACTTTCTTCGAATGAATACAGTTCACACAATTATAAGACACTATTTTGTCAAGATTCTATTTACGCAAAATTAAGATTTTGTGTATTAGTTTACGAAGATATAGACTGAGTTTACTTTATTTGGTTTGTTTATTAAATTTTGAATACTATAATATTACTTGCTAGTATAAAAACGCCGTAACAACAATGCCATCTAGTG
>DWOQ01000419.1:0-11658 GCA_018251115.1 Codatractus alcaeus
TTCAATATCTTGCCTTATCTTAAATTATAATCAAATCTATCACGATCTTTCCATATTTGTTTATACAATTATTTCGGTTTAACACGGTTCAAGCTATCGTGCACTATCTGCAAGAAAGTTTGGTAGGTCCCTTGTATGGAAGTAAGGCTATCGCATCTCCAGCATGTAAATCAAGGTGTGTAGTGCGTTCGTGGTGTATAGTTTAGTTGTATAGATAGCGCTGTGTGCGGATACCGGGCGGCGAGCACGCTGCGCGAGCGCGTCCAGTCAGAGTGCCGCCGCGCAGCTAGACGCACGCGCGATCTGCACGTGCATACGACGACTTACGCACGCCGTTCATCACTGAACATCTAAGCGGGACTCGTTTTTTTAAGGAACACAATATTAGCACGATGTCAGTTTGCATGTACCTATTTTGTCCGTGGTTCTTTCTCGTGATCTACTTGGCGTTTCTCATGCTGGACGTGTAAACCGGCGGTTCGAAGGATATAGCGAGTACAGTAGAACGTGGAGCGCGTAGTTGAGAGCGCAGGCGCGGCGTCGCAATCGATACTCGGAGCGGTGAGCCGCGGGCGTTGTGTGCGTCAGGCGTGCGCCGCTGGTGGCGGGCGCGCTCGGGTGCAGCCGCGTGCCGGGAGCGCCGGTGGTGCCGGTGGTGTAATGCGGCGCGGGTGCGCGCGGCGCTGACTCGGCCCCACGATCGCTCCGCACGCGTCGGGCACGCGGCCGCGCGCCGCGACCGCCATGAGCGCGGCCACGCCGGAGGTGCGCGGCCCGCCGGCCGACGCCGCCTCCACGCCGGTCGCCTTGCCCAGGATCAAGCCAGACCTCGGCCTCAACGATGCAACACTATTCGCAGTTTACTGCTTCATTAAGAATTTCATCGGGTGAGTCCACCAGCCTTACTTTGACCGTCGTCCCTAGAGACTTGCCATTTGTATTTTACGTGACACAAAACGTCTCTTACACAGTAGCAGTAAAGTGAGTGAGGAGATAAAACACATCCTAAGATAGAAATTAAGAAAAGTAGGTTCACTTTGTTATTCTTACTTCCATTTGAATAAAGCTGTATAACGTGGTCATTCGCAATACATACAGTAGATAGGTATCTAGGTACATAGCAGCGTTACAAATAACCACCACCGTGGCCAGAATGGACAAAGACTGATGATTACATATTCTGTGAAATTTAAATTAGCATCGTGTTTCTTGCAATGTTACATAAGTCCGTTATTTTATCAAATTTACATATAACGCTTTCATAATTGTACTTAAGAGTACAACATGAGTCCTTGCAATCATGTCTTGCAAGGTATCTGTCGATTTTTTCTACAAATTTACATTTTATTGTTTATGTACGAGATCTACAGTTAATTACTAAATGCAAATAAGATTTTGGTGTGAATTGACGTTTCAAAACACAATAATAGTACGTAGACGTAAGCCCCATCGTATTCATTATTTATTGATATAACAGATAAATGAGCAAGCTTCAACATTTTCACATGATCAATATGTGAATCTTGGAAAGAACGGAAAAACTAATAGTGAAATAATAAGGAATAATTAGCCATTACCATCAGTTTGCATCGAAACTGCTTTCAACCGATACCAAGGCCGCATAGAACAAATCGAAGTTACACGAACAACGAACGTCTCACTCATTTGTCCATTGAGTAGTAAAACGGGCGTAAAGAAATTAATGTTGCGAGGCCACATAGTGATTTACGAGTGTCTTACATTTTATTAAATAGGTGTTTTCGAGCTCTAGCGGATTAAGAAACTTTTAATAATGTGATCGGTCAAGGAGCCGATGTCGAAACATCTTACAACCAATGCTCGTGTCGGATACGATACGTTCTCTCTGTGAGTTTAGCGGAGTGGAATAATATGTAGTAACATGGCATAGTACGAAATATGTTTCTGCATTATCGAAATATTATTCGATGTTGTCTAGTGTTGTGTTTTGAAGAATCATAATAAAACTGTCTTGTCATAAATTGGATTCTTTTCGAACAGCCCACAAGTTAGATTGTTAAAAAGACTCAACAAGTTACGAGTCCCGTTTTGTTTGATTATTATTTATTGCTTTGTTTATCTTATGGCACAACACTTTGACCTTGAGGCCGTCGCGGATATTATCACTTGTTTACCATTGCTTAGCGACAAAACGTCGAAACAATAAAATTGAATGGAAACGTTAATTTCTCACGTAACCCTCTGGCCACGTCGATACTTCGACTGCACCCTGACACTAAAAAATATTTATTTATACTCATACCGTAATATTGAGTAAATATGCAGTATTTAAGTGAATAGACAATATTTGCTATATTCGTTTATGTATGTTAAAAACAGATAAGATTTATTTCAACCGATATGTTTTTAGCCTTGTATAGCAAATGCACACTAAAGCCCACGCCTCTGTTTGCTTTTTTTGATATTTTAGCAGTATAATACTTGGCAATTTACTAAGACCAAAATTTGTTTGTAGATCTTTAATAGCAATACATTAGAGGTAATACTATTTAAAAACATATCTAGATAATGATAACAAAACGTATGAAAGTAGGAATGCAATCTGTGACTAATTGTTATCAATAAAGGGCAGATATCAGCCATGCCGAACTTCGTTGGGAGAAAGTCATCGTTTAGAAAGTACGCTTTGTTTTGTTTTCATGTTCAGCTGTTCTGGTCCTGAGATAAATAAACAAGAGATGTAACTAGTAGGTGGAAGATAAGAGATCGAAGTGGCCAAGAGATACATTGCATCTTATAGTACATTTTCTTTTCCAGTAAAAAATTAGGAAGAATTTTAAGTTAATGCAGCAAATATTAGATATATTTCAGTATATTTTAAATAGAACTAACAGTTAAAGGCATTATTAATAGCATAAATCGTATTATGAACAACAAGGAATATTATTTAAAAAAACTTCAGAACGTTATCGTTCATTAAAGGTCAAAGTTCTGGCCGAGTTAATTAAATTTGTTCCGAAGATGGGGCCATTGTACAAATGGTAGCAGTAATAACAATAACATCATCTACCTTAACAAAATCAATCAATTATCACTTATCTTCAGCTATTACATATATAATATTTTTCAACTGGCCACACGAAGTAATTCAAGAACTCTTTTTCACTGTTACGACCGTTCGCATTGACCGAGTTGGCAGCCGGCGATGTTTCTCGACGGTCTTCGCGAGTGCATTTGCAATTAACGCATTGTATTTTCATTTTGCATATCTAAGCAGATTGACGGTCTATTTAACGGCAACACGATCGGCCGTATTGAAATGCTGCACGTGTTCGTCCAACGCCGCTATGAAATTTCATTTTCCTTAACAGAAATCGTCGTAGTTTCACTATCACGTGTAGATTTGTGGACGGTCACGATTTGATCACCAATGGACACTAGCTCACTAACCACTGTTTGGTATACGATTGGCAATTGTGTTTCACAATATCCGCCTTTCGATAATGAATTTCATATCTACAGAGCGAAATTAAGAGTTTTGTAAGAACATTTCGATAATAACTTGGTTTATTTTTTTACTTTATAAATGTAATATATGTATGTGTACATTTCATGAGAATAGTAGTATAAAAATGTATGTCACATACAATTCATATGTAGCACTCATAAATGAAGGTTAGAAAAAACAATTCAGTTATCTGTGTATTATTTAAAACGAAGAATATTAGTTGCCGGTAAAAGGAAATTGCAAGAACCGCATAGTTAAATAGAAATGAATCCCAAACGTAAAATATACTATACGATCTATAGTATCGACTTTAAAATCAATTACGGGAAACTCGCAGGCATCAACTATCTTATTGTATTTTACTGCTAAGTTATGCGACTTTCAATCCGTGGGCCCGTTGGATGAGCTTAGGATGCAAACATTGCTTTGTTGTACTGGCCATCATCACTTTCACAAGAAGAAAAGGGAAAGTCACGGTGGCGCCCGCTCCCTTGCGGTCAGATTAACTCGGACTATCGGCCGACGCTAATTCCTCTTGTTTATTTCATTTCACACTGATTGCCCCCCACTAATATCACTCGATTTCACTCAATGCCATGTAATTCAACATTTTCCCTTTTTTAATGTCCCCGCTATTGTAGCTTTTATTACGTTTTATGCATTTAAAGGACCTCTATGTTACGTTTTGACAGTGCATATACGATTATGCAACACAAATGTAACTTAGTTTAGGTGTTGCATAACGTACGAAGATATGATCGGCACGTTTTCTGATTTTATCTCGACGTATATCAATCTTCGCTGGTGATGCTTTCAGCGCTCCGTTCTTTTTATATTTGCTCCGTTATCTCTTCAATCATTTTTGTCACGTGCTTATTTTATTACATTCATTGAATTGATTGAACATACTTTATTATTGACACACAATGATAATTCAAGTTTCTCTTTGTTCGTTGCGTTTGTTCTCTCATTTCTTCAAACCGTCATTAGGTTAGGTTAACTCATTTGTTTTTCCTGTTTTTTATCCTTTATAAGTCAAAATGTTAGTTTCAACAGTCGGGACGTAAATAGTTTTCACGGTTCGTTATCGCCTTTTTTGTGTTTCTTCAATATTTTAATTAACATATCCGTTGCTTCTTCGATATTCTTGCGTCCTTTTATGTGGTTTTCTTTATTTCATTCTTCTAGTTGCTTACACATTTTTCTTTTGCGTTTTCAAAAGATAATTTTTGTGACACTAATAGGACATTGACGTTCCCTTTTTTGTGGCATTTATAATAAGTACACACGCTCGAAACATATGCGAATATTCATGTAAGAAACTAAAATTATGAAGTAGTCTTTAGCGAAATAAAGTAAACTCCGAATATTTTACCAAAAAAATCGTAGGGGGTTTCAAATGAGTACTAATTTAATCTGAGGAGAATTAATGTTTAATCCAATTTTTATACTTTAATCATACAAACAATCCATAAATATTTGCCTGCGGACCAATGACTACAACAGCATTTTTAATGTACATTATTGCTGTATGCAAGCCTAATGTGTGAATCCGACTCGCATTCACTCGAATATAGGCACAGAGTTTTTAGTGGCTAAATCGTTCCATCTATAAACTGTCTGCTTGTAACTTGCAACGATGCGTCCACGTTCGATACGTTTCTGACAGGAGACAGTGCGTGTCATTACGCACGCGTAATTCGCACTTGCGTAATACGCGCTCGCACCGTTTTCCTATTCGCACTCGCATTATATCACATTATTGGTGTAATTAGATTCCCGATAAGATTTTACGCAGTCAGTCGGTCGACTGCTGGTGCGGTTGCGTTATGTTACGATTTGATATGAGAATGAGTTTCTATTCGCCTCTCACTCATTCTATATAATGTGTGAGCGAGACATATTTACAAAATATGTCATTTTGGTTTTCGATAATTATTTAATCAAATTATACCTACTAACATTTTAAAGGTAAACCTTCTGTATGCTGCAAATTGTTTATTTATAGAAAATATTTAGTTTGGCAGTAGGAGATTTACGCACTCCAACCTAAAAGTCCTACTTTTAGTTAATTATTTAAGATTGAAGTGTGACCGATTTTGATTTAGGTTAGTATTATTTGTTTGTTTTTTTATTTTGGTACCGAGTTTCTGTTTTTATGATGGTTACCATTGTTATGACATTGGTTGCATCTTATTAGTTTCAAGTGCGTATTAGCACGTTTCAATGGTATAATTAAGTTTGCTTTATGTGTGGCAGTTAGAACATCATTTTTAACGTAAATTAAAACCATAGATACATTTAAGACCATTTAATTTATGACGACTAAGTTTTGTATATTTCTTGTTTGTATATACAACATAATACTGTAAACTTTGCTACTATGAAGTAGGGAAGAGGCTGTAGTTCGTAGAGTTGTAGAACTGTGAGTATTTAGAGTTTGTACTTTTAAAAACTTCGTTCCATTTCAATTTATTTAAACTGCCTGCAATATTATACTTAATCTAAGCAATCGCCTGAATAGACTTGAGCAGTAACTGGAATCTTATTTGAACTAAAGTTATTATCTCATCGACGAAGTTGCGAGTCGCCGGCCTCGATTTGCTCCAAGGACGACCTTCCACAGTTAGGTATCTGTTCTATATTTATCTAAGTCTGGAGAAAGCCAATTAACTTTGTTGGTTTTTAAGTGAGTATCATCTTTATATAGGTAAAATTTATCTGCACTATTGAAATACGTAAATGAAATAAAATAATACATTGTAAATATTCTTTATTGCTTACCAAAGAACGCGTAACTAAAATAAAATATATAATTGAAGATAAAATAGGCGGCCTTATAAACATTCTGCTTATAATATAAAGAATAAGTATACTTATAATTTATACAAGAAAATAGAAACATTCCGTCAATTTCAATAATGCTATTTAAACTTAAACTTATCTATTTCGTGTGTATGAAAAATGAGAGGTTTCGTTTTACACGATTCAGTAATACGCTAACACATATCAACTCGGGTTACGCATTCCAAGGTTTCAGCAAAGTCAACAAAATGTCGATGCTGACCCCATTGTGGCAAGGACTACGCATAACTAAACTCAACAAACTCGTACTTTATTTATTGGCTCTAGCTTTTATCGATAACTAAGGCCGAATAGGCATATTGACCTCTTAGCCTTCGGAACGATTGAGTAAACATTGACAATGTTTTTCTGAATAACGGTACGATTTTGATACACCACTTAATGTTAGTGCCTATTGTACTTATTGCTCTACCTTACACTGGTATCTTTAAACAAATAGGCACATTGGCCTCTTCGGCTAGATCAAATCAAATCATTTTTATGTTAGACCTTTAGTATCTAAATATACGTATATAGTATATAAATATATTATATTAGTTCTAAATGTTCGGCCTAGTGCCTAGACTGCAAATATAGTCAAAATGGTATGTAAATATTTTATACTATGATTAAGTGCTTAGTTGTATTAAATGTTATATTTACAACTGGTGTTATAATTGCATCTGTTTCAGAGCTTTAATATAAAAATAAATAAATTAGATTTTCTATGTTTCATAATATCATAATACATTATGGTACGAAAATCCGCGAATATTTAACAAAATACACAAATATTATTTTTCGAAGATCGTGTTACATATAAACAAGATGTTTATAGTATATATAGTAGTAGTCTCGCTCGTTACTTAGGTTTTTACCGATCCGTATAAACAAATAGGCGTGTTGACCTCTCAGCCTTGGACACGACAAACAGTGTTCTCAAAACACGGCCCGTTTCAGAAAACAATACTGAATATTTACGTTTGTGTTAGCTGAATATTACGTTAGCTTAAATTAGGATGCCACATACAATAGTGCTCACACAAACACACATTTACATTCGTCCAAGGGCAAATGTTTGCATATGCCACAAATATTTGTCACGGCATCGGGAATCTCTGGGCGGAAACGTGGTAAACATTTAAGTGTAGTATTGTTTTATACTTTAAAATTTGATGATATCGTCGTTTCTGTGCTGTCACCATCATTGTGCTTATCCGATAGTTAAGTAAGAGTTGCGGGCACCACCTTCACATCTAGTCACATCTAATAACAGCATATTATATATTAGCTCCATCGAGTTCTAATCAGCCGTTCAAGAAGTTTAAGAACTTATATGAGACATTCCGTCTTAGTCCTCAGGGCCAGCAACGTATTTTGTGGCCGACCTTAGGTAGGAATGGAGTCCCAAGGCTGGAGCCTTAACCGACTTTGATAACACATGGCCGCTTACCAATCAGCTGGAATACACACTCGTTTGCTATTTCGAAAAATAAATAAAGTAAAACTATCGTTAACATAAAGTACATTTAGACGTAAGTTGTAGTACTCTTCATTATAGCAGCTGTGTTCACATTGAGTGTTAGCAGTTTTACATACATATAAAGATAACAAACAATACATTTTACAAGCGTTTGCAGTCCATTTTATGGCGTCTTCATATATTTCTATCGCATGACTTCACTACAATGATAATCAAAATATGTATGTACAGTAATGAAATTCTTTTCATCGTTCTTTTAGTTGTAATTATATTGTATTATTATAGCTTGCTTTATGGCATTAACGTATGTACATAATAAAAATGTATGTATGTTATATCTGTTTACTCTTAAGTAACTGTTTACCAATATATTGATATTATTCGTTATATTTATGTAACCAAGTTGCAGTGGACAATCAAGTTCTTATGTGAATAAAATATATTTAAAAAATTGATACTGTATAAAATCATACTCAATTTATACTGACCCGAGTAATATCATGTGTAGCACACCTTACTAAAGGTAGAGCGGTGTGCCCTGCTTTCTTTCAATTATTTATATACAGAAACACACACACGAGACGTACCACCTTAGTCCACAGATGTAGAAACAAGTTTGTACCCAGTCTAACAAAGGCGGACGGTGTAGGAATCAGGACACGAAGACCAAAACCACGTCTCGTTTCCCGATCATAGTCTTTTGTGTTTGAGTATTTGTCTTCTCGTGTGTGTTTTCCCGTGTGTGTTTTCATGGAGTGCGGTTCTATAAGTGTTAAAAGCGTAACTGTAAATGTGCTTAATGTGTGCAAGATATTTCTTGGGCAATCCGCGCTAGATACACTCGTATGTTCACCGCGAACGCTGCGAAACTTGAAGTGGTCGCAGGGTTTATAAAAGTTTCTTCGCGTATATATTATGCAACAAGTTGCATCTGCACGTTGCGCCGCTGTGCATACATAAAACCTGTTGCGTGTCGCCTGTCCATCCATATTTTTAAGAACTCTTCCTTGCTATATATAAATAGCGCAGACACTCGTTAGTTGCGTCAGATGTTACATTGGACGTTAGATTGGGTAATTATATAATTAATACGGTAGTTGTAGTTTTAAAAATCTTGAAAATAGGTGTTTCAGTCAACTGTTTCTAAGTCTGAGTTTCCCAAGCGTTTATCAAAATATCAGTAGGATGTGGAGAACGTTGTGTGCTCAATTGCTGGCGGATAAAATGTTTGTATGACACGTTGTGACAAATATGTGTTTAACAATAGGTTATCTTAGATTTCGGTCTTCAGGTCACTAACAGGAGGCCATCCTATAAAAAGATGTGATTGCAATTCGCTTAACCTACGAAAATACATGAGCGTTTGAGGTGTGAATAATAATGTGAATAAATAAAGGTGTTTTTGTAGGCTAAGATTACCTTATGTGGTAATCTAAACTTGGCCTCAACAAGCCTTTACAAAGTGAAAAAACTAACCGATAAAAATGAGGCAAGGTTGCGCAATGTACGACAAATTATATATTTTTTTTTAATATTCTATGTATTGTATTATATAAAACAAAGAAACAGACAGACAGTTGTACACCTAACAGTATGGAACGATAATATAAAATTCAAATATAAAAGGTCTATATCTATTACACAAACATTGTCTTAAGTCTCTGGTGTTTACTATGTAATAAACTATATTCAATTTGAACCCCGTACCTAACAGATATTTGCCTAAGCACCCATGTACTGCCAACAGCTAAATAGCAAGTCGAGTAAAATAGCCAAGGGCGCACGAACCCCATATAGCCAGGGCTGTCGGATTGTAGAATTAAATACATGAGATAGATTTAATAAAAAAGACCATTATGGATATATGATGATTAAGTTTATTTTCATAGGTAAGCACAGTAGTGATAGAGACAACTTTCAAACAAGAAAAACTTTATTATCAAAACGTTATTTTTACAATTTGGTAAAAATAACATCTATTGTATCACCTATTTACAATTCGATACGAACTTTAATTTTCAAAAACTTACCATGTATTTGTCCAAATACAAATAAATTATTATAAATGCAATAATAATTATAATTTAAAGGTTTGAGATTAAAGGCACAAGAGCTTATTTTTAAAATTGCTATTGCCATGCAAACAAATCCAAAATAAATCTAATTCCATCATTAAGAAGTTTGGCTAACCGGGGAACGAGCCCGGAACCCTCTGCGTAACAAACCAGCATAGTGACAGGTCTTTCGTGCGGATCATCAAAATAGAAATATGATAGAATTAAACATTTAATTTTTATCTCGAATAAAATCTTATCAGTAATTAAATACTTCGGGAAGTGGTGGTAGAGTGTTGACGTTCAAAGAGAATTCTGCAAAATAACAACTTCGAATAAAAGTTTTTGTAGTGATTTGATTTATTTGAGTGTATTCCGCATAATGTCCAGAATATACCCGGTATATAATATTTTTTCGCTATCGTAAGCCCTGACGACAGGTGCGCGGTTCCCTCGCAAACACACCGTTCGCCGACCCGTCGTGTCAGCAAGTCGATAACGAACACAGACCTCGGCTGGGGCCGGTTAAAATTTTGATATAATGAGAACATCGTTACCGTGAAGAGTTGGTTTGTAGTGTAGCTACCTACTCGTGACACACCGCTAACGAGATGCCTGCATTATGCAATTGTTTATGCCACCGACAACGAAAAATGTAGGGCTACGAGAGACACTAGGTAAACTGTGTTACGTGTTCGTTGTATCTTATTTTGTTTTTGGGTTGTTGTAGCTGTTGGAGTATTCGTACTTTTGTATTTTGTGTGTTATATTAAGAAAAAAAGAAATAACATTCAAGTGTACGAAATGTCATTAACCTCAGGTTTCGCGTCCTGGAATTTAATATGCGAAGGACGCTTTCCTGTTCCCACAATACGTTTTTTTGCCCAGTATCAAAAGAATTGGATTACAAAGGAAACTTAAGTGCAAGCGTTAAGTATGAAATTACTTAAAATTTCTAACTTTTGTAAACATTATAAGTTTATCGTTGAAATAATTGTCAAGTATGAAGTACTAATCGAAGACATACTAACTGTCCAAAGTTTTCTAAGTTGTTGGTAGTTTCGTATTTTAGTATTCAAACTGTCCAAGGATAGAAAAAACATGCTCAAAATGTGTGGCACGAATCTTTGGAAATGAATAACTTAACAATTACGTGAGAATGCATTTCTAGCTCAACATTTCGACGATTAACCGGATATCTCTCATCTCGCATATTGATTGACGCGTTGCTTCGACGTGCTGCCATGGCGCCACCCCACGAAACCGCCCCATTCACGCAAGGACGCCGGGAATAGGGACGCGCGCACACTCAGTCAGTACCAACACGACCATTGGCGGAGGAGGACGTTCACCCCCGCACTACCGACTGGAACATCCCGCGGAAGTGAGAGAAAGTGTTTTCAAATAAGTGAAACCCGCCACCAGGTACCCTGGAGGACCATCTGAAGCACCACCTGTGAGTACTGCCCCCAGAGAACCATCGCCCCTAATAATAAAGTAAAGTAGGTCAAGCTTCCGCGTTGTGCGCGACCTGAAGGCTTTTTATTTATTTATGTCCGGAATTCTCAATGTTTGTGTGCTGGTTTTACCAGTGGCGTATTTTCTAACAACTGTAGCATAGTTTGATGCGCTACAGCACTTTATGTCCCACTGATGGGCAAGCGTCCACCTAGTTGTGGGCATGAGCACTTTATCACGCTGCTCCATCTAAGATTGAGGTAGGATGGTACGGTGATGTGTTAGTGATATACCCGTTTCAGATATATTTAAAGAGAAATAAAACCTTCAAC
>DWOQ01000420.1:0-11656 GCA_018251115.1 Codatractus alcaeus
GTAAGATTAGATGAGATTTGACTCGACCCCCCCTCCCCCTTAAACATCTCACGTAATTTGTGGATCTCCCCTTACTACACCAATTTGATATAAAGAATTTATATCATCTGAGTTATTTTTATCCCGAGACTAATCTCATAATAAATGGCGAAGAACTAAACCTGAGTTTCAAACCAAATATGTAGAAACAAAGTTGTTGTTTGTTTGTATAAGTTACTTTTACCATTTATGTGATCAATTTATAATCGACGATCATCGGTTTGATGATGACCACATCTACGTCTACGTACCTGAATAGCGCGTATATCCATCAAACCGTCTAGATTATCTCTGATAATCAACTGTTCCTTGCCATTGGATTTATCAGCTCTGTGCAAGGCCTTCGTCTTCCAATCCGTCCAGTAGATATGTTGGCCCACGATCACGATTCCGTAAGGATAAGGCACTTCTTTCATCAAGACGCGCCTGTCATTGCCGTTGAAATCAGAACTTTCAATGGTGAACTCTTTCGCGTCATTCCAGTAAAGACGGCCTTCTATTCTGTCCACGGCGAGACCATTCGGCCATTTGATGTCCACATCCACGATAATACGTCTGAAGTATATTTGATCGAATATAGATAGATGCAAAAAATACTGATACCTGATATAAATTGTTACGTGACTTAGTTCAACATATTTTTATGTATATTATAAATTACCTATTTTTGCCATCCATATCAGCTCGCTCGATCTTTGCCGAAGTACCCCAATCAGACCAAAACATGTATCCGCCCTCATAGTACAAAGCTATGGCACGAGGAGAATCTGCAGAAAAAGTATTTGTTAAGTACCATAAAAAATATATTTTTATCATTTTAATCAATCAATCGATCATTTTAATTGTAGATTAATAAATAAGTAGAAGTCATACAAAATTATTATTCCTTACCTAATCCGGTCCATACAAGCACTTTCCTGTTCAATCCGTCCAGATCTGATACTTCAACGCTGTTCCGTCCTCCATCAGTCCAATACAACTGTTGAAACACGAATATCTCAGAACCATTCAGTTATTTGTAATTCGTTATATTTGTGCTACCACTTCGCTTATTGTTCTTACTATGTGTGCACTTTACGTATGTACTATGCTACATATGTGCTTGAATTGTTGTAATATAACGTTAAAACTATACAAAAGTTTGAGTTGCTACTGTGCTGTTACATGGCTTGAAGGACCAAAATTTATAAGACACAATATGTCCTACGATTCGGATTCAAATATAATAATAGTGATGCCGTTGACTAAACTAAGATTGGCAATATTGTACATATGTAATTTCATATATACATAAATGTAATATCATATACATATATTTCTCGCGATCACAAATAATTTTTGTTTGAGTGAATGTAAGTAACAGTGTCAGTTTGATTATAGAGTGAAGTAGGACATACCTTGCGACCGGTAGAGTCGATAACAATGCCATCGACAGTGTGAAGCCCTTTACGAATAACCGTCTCAATGTTTTCCCCGTGCTTACTCGCCCGAACGATTACTCGCTCGGCCGTGTCAGTCCAGTATACATAACCTGATAACATAAAGTGCATATAAGTAATGACATATTTTCCGTAGATATCTTTATATACCCATAAAACACTGTCATTATCTTAATAAACCTATAAGCTATTGTTTTATTAAAGTTGAAATATATTCACCTGTTTTTTGATCAACATCAACGCCCAAAGCATTCCTCAGGGGAGGTAACGGTAGTACAACATCGACCATATAATCCATATCCAGGGATACCACCCTGATGTCCACGCGATGGGCGAAGATAAGGAAATTGATTGGCCCGTTGGTACACGTCTTGCCGTCACTCTGTTAACATAATACCATTGGGAAAATAAATATAAAACATAGTTATAATAGTAATTTGAACAAATATGTATTAAATTAATTTGTTTTTGGACTCAGAAGCAATTGACCCCGGATATATCCGTATCAGGCATTAATACGATGATAAGACGACTTGCATGCATATATATTTTTTTTATTCTACACTAGGCATAAGAATTGCTGTATTTATAGGGTGAATAAATAAGTAAGTCGATAGGTCTGTCCTACCGCACACAACAAACTTGTGAATTTGAATAAAACATCGATTTACAGAGACAACTCAAACTTCAAAATGGCTGGCCCGAAAAATGACAATTTAGAGTTCAACTCATTGACGCCTGGATGAGATATATAAGATACGGATATATCCCAGAATTTTAAGAATTAACTAAAAATTACCAGATTTGTGAATGCAAAGCAATTTTAATTTCGTATACAAATACTTTACAAATATGTAAGTCGTATAAACTTACACTCAATCTAACTCCAGTTGGACAGGCACAAGTCCTTCCTCCAGGTCTCAGCAAGCACAAGTGAGAGCATCCGCCATTGTTCTTACTGCATCTAAGTATACAAAGACAATGGGTAGCAACAATACAAAACAAAACAATCTTAGTTAGTAATACAGTGTACAAACTATTAATAGACATATTATAACATGTTATAGGCATTTAATAATAGGCATAATAATATTAATAATTTAATAATATGAAACTGATTAAAATAATATTACATATGTGTAGGTACGCCACTGAAGACGCTATTGTTTTTTGTCACAGTCAAGTAGAATATAAGCAGTTTGTGCTTAATTATTATTTTTTACACCACAGGGTTCAATACGATCAAATGAATCAGAAGAAAAAGAGAAACAGTACATAAATAGATGATTAACTTACACAACGTTAATTTTATTAAATTTTCAACATAATTAAGAAGAATGTAAAAACCGAATGAAATTGAAATTGACGTTTACAATAATCATTAAACTACAGAAACATACATACATATTAACTACTTACGACTGAAGATCAAAAGTAAATACCAAAATAAAATAACGATAGTTCTCTCAATATTTGTACAAAATGTCAACCAAAAATTTGTATTGTCTGAAATTGTTTATGAACAACTATAACAATATATCCTATATATCGGCTAGAATGTCGTTATACCACTTTTTACAATCATATATTTTTTTAAAGTGTTACCGTCATTTGATGGAACAATAAAGATAAGCTATGATAAATGATTTAAAATCAACAGAATCTGAGTTTGACTCTGGTCTTCATACACATTATCTCCATTTTTGTCTCGTCCAAATAACCAAGGTAGTACACAAACCATTGATAAATTGAGCCTTCTTCACACACATCTTCGATGAACTGGTTTTAAGTCTTGGCCAAAAATTAATCCAAAATTAATTAAAAACACTTTGGATACATTTTCAGTTAAGACTATTAAACCACGATAACCATGGAAACTATCTTCATCTCTTCTCAACGATGCCACCATCTTCTTCGTTTTATATCTAAATATATATTGACTAAAGCATCAATCTGTATCAATGAATGTATGAATTGTTTTTCTTATTTCCTATTTGGATTCATCACGATTTATACTTTTGAGATTTTTTTTCAACAGTCTTCAAATTTTTATATTCCTACATTGTAAGATACGCGCTTACATAAAATGTACAAGGAAAAATAAAACTATTTTGTTTTAATGTATTATTGTCACTGTACGACTTCTTTTCCTTAACATTGCTTAAATTTACTAGTCACTAATTTATGGTAATGCAAAGTACTTTAAATTAAAATATATACTGCAAGCCATTTTTTCTTTTTGTACACAATATGCAAATTAGATAAAGAGTTGCTGAAAAAAATTTGTAAAATATTCTTTTATTAACATCATATTTTATACACGTGAAAAAATGTTGAATTAAATGTCAGTGATTTATGCTAACACGGCATTTATCAGTTAATAAAACTTAAAGCGTGAACATATAGTACAAACGACATTTACGAGTGCTTTTAGACTCATCTATTTGGCCATCTACCTGTTGATGCCGCTCCTTCTCTCCTTGTGAAACACCCTGACGTCCATGAGACCCTCGACACCAGCACCCAGGGTCCGTCTGTTTAAACCCGTGTACTTGTTGGCCGCTTGAATGGAGTGGGTCTCCCAGTCCGTCCAGAACACCTCGTCACCATACACGTCCAACCCGAATGGGTTAGGAAGGTCTTCACCTGCTAATGTATTTTTTGATTGTGAAAGTATTTTCATAGTGATACTTGTTTAGTCATTCTTGTACAAAATATAATACAGGTATATATGCAATAAATTTCCAATGTCACAATGATATTTAGTGAAAAATATTATCTTGGAATTTTAAATTAAGTTTTTCTTGGTTTTATCTTTTATGGTATAAAATTACAATCTATATTACTATCGTTTCATGAATTTAACATACCAATCAAGGTGGTTCGCCCAGTGCCGTCTAAGTTAGCATATTCGATGGTGTGATTGCCTCCGTCGGTCCAGTAAATCCTGTTATTGGGTAGGTCCAAGGCCAAGCCGTTGGGCCAATGCATTCGTCCAACGATTAGCTGTTGGCGATGAGTGCCGTCCATATACGCTCGTTCAATGGAAGGGTTTGCGCCCCAATGGGCCCAGTACATGAGACCGCCTACAAAAAATCAATTTAAATTTAAAAATTACTAATATAGTAGCAGACTCTCAATAGTAAAAACGTGCAATTTAAGAATACTTCTTAATATAATTAACATAAAAGGATATTTACCCTTAGGATCCAAAACGATGTCACGGGGCTTCTCGATATTCTTCCAAGCCAGTAACGATCTCATTGTGCCATTAGTATTAGACACTTCAATCCTATTCGTGCCAGAATCTGTCCAGTATATTTTATCGGTCATCCAATCATAAGCGAGGCCTGCTGGTGTTACTACAAAACGTGATTGTTTTTATTAGTAAATTTTGGTTTTTCCAACTCCTAATGTTACACATACTTAAACGTACAGGTCAAATTATAAAAACTAAATGATTGATTTTAATAATTCAATCATTCAAAAATAGTAGAAGAGCAAATAATCAAATCTTACCGAGATTGGTTTTGACGATGACAGATTGGTTGGAGCCGTTCAAGAAGGCGCGGTTAATTGTGTTCTTATCCACATCTGTCCAGAAAATGGAGTTGCTGTTATGATCCCAATCCAATGCCACGGCAGATTTTATGTTTTGTACAGGGACAACCTAAAATGGTTTAATGTTTAAAAGTTTAAAAGTCAAACTTAAGCAGCCTTTAATTGAATTGAAGCTAATGATGTTATAAACAAAGAATAAAATAGTTTCTAAAACATTTTTATTAAAACAAATATTTAAACAAAAATAATACCGAATTAATTAAAAAAGATATTAAACAAAATATAAAGATGAGTTTAATCTTTCTGAAGATTGGGTTTTGCTTTTAAACCTTCACTTTGACGAAATAAGAATGAAGTATAAAATTGAAAAAAAAATTACATAAAAATAAAAAAAAAATGAATGAAAATAACCTTTTTACCACTAACCATGTCTAACGACTCCAAGTGTGTGCGTGGGTTTAGCTGCTTGAGTCTTATATCCTTACTTCTTGCGTAAAGCAATAATTTTTCTAACGTCTCCTTGCAAGTACGACTGAAAAGACATATATGTTGAAAAGAAACAAATTTTCCGTAGGAATAATGTTTATTAAGAATTCTTTCGAATTACTTAAATAGATAATATAGTTAATAAAATAGGTAACCCCTCATAATCCTCCGTTAAGCAATTTTTGTATTTCGGTTTGGAGAGGCGAGGCTGCCATTGGCTTTACGAGGCGAACATCTTAGTCCTCAAGGGTAGCAAAGCATCAGTGATCAAACTTAGGTAAGATTTAATTGTACTTCGGGATGATTACTAATGTCCATGGGCGGCATAGACCACTTACCTGCGTACCTGGTGGACTGCGTGCTTGTTTTCTATCTTAATGAGATCAAAAAATAATAATAATCTAATTAAATTAAACGACAGATGTTGAATAGCAACAAATTTCCGTAGAAATAATGTTTATTAAGAAATCTCTAAGTTAATTAAATAGATAATTAAACACATTACCCATCAGAGACGAGGCTGAGACCGATGGGGCAGCGGCAGGAGTAGCCGTTGGTGTTGGGGAGGCACAGGTGCGAGCAGCCGCCGTTGTTGTCGCCGCAGTGGTTACGGAACGTCAGCAACTGGCGCGATGGGTGGTACCTACACAAAGTCATATTCGGGAATATTCAACCAAATGAACCTAATTGGACTTTATATTGTATATTGTGTAAGGACGAAATGATCCAAATGTTGTCTACATCTGTAAAGTCAATGCTTAACTCAATAGTTACCCAAATGAACCTTTTTGGAAGTTAAATTGTATATTGTGTAACATAATGATCCAAATGTTGTACTCATTGTTCTTCACTTCTGTAAAACACTGGGTTACAAACTGTTTCATTTGAAATACAACCAATAGATTTAAGAATTGAATGAAATAAACAATTCATGGTTATCAAGAATGACACGTTTAAGTCGAGTGTGACGTCTTTCGAGTTATACTTAAATTATCTTATTACATCCAACGAGGAATTTAATTGATAATTACAATGACTACAAAAATATTATGATACATTTATACAGTTGCGTACTTACATCAGTTACATTTTTATTTAGTTTTTCAACACGGAGTAATCGCAAACATGTTTATATTGGTATATAAAGCAGTTTTAAAAGTACCTAGTTGATTTCATAATTATTAACAATGGTTCGTGATAATAATTTGAATAAGGAAAGGAAATTTAAAATGCACATATTATTTATAATGATAAAGCTAGAACAATTCAGACAACACAAAAGAAATTTACGTGTGAATATCCATTGGAAGTTGTATGCCAGCATGTACAGATTGCATGCCCTTCCCAGTCATCTTATTAACGCTTGAAATACTTTTGGTGTGCCAGTCCGTCCAATAGATGGCGTCCTCAAACAGCGTCAGAGCAAATGGATGTGGCTGGCCTTTTGTTACCACCTGAAATTCAGAAAATATGAAGATTTCTGAAAAACTTGTATCCAAATAAATAATTGATAAATTCACTTCCTTGGCTTTATTTGTACTTTCTACTTATTAAAAACTTACCCGCTTGCGTTCTCTACCATCAAACAGAGCCTTCTCAATGACGTGGTGCTTAGCGTCTGCCCAATATATCTTAGACTCCGTGTAATCTATAGTCAGTCCGTTAGGCCAGAATAATTTATCAAATATAACGCTCTTCCGTCGAGTACCGTCCATATTTGCACGTTCAATTTTGGGATTTGGGCCTGAACAAAGAAACAAATGTTATAACTTGAAAATATTTTTTATACGAATATATTTATCGCGTAAATTATTCTGTCTGCATATTTTAAGTCTTCTTATTGGTTGCAAGTTATATCCATATTAAATACATAATCTATTTTCTCACCCCAATCAGTCCAGAAGACTAATGCATCGCCAGGATGTACGGCGATTGCTCGTGGTTTGTCAATGTCACTCGCGGCCAGAACGATTCTGTTGGTACCGTTAATTGTTGCCACTTCAACTCTTCGACTACCCGAGTCAGTCCAAAACAGCAAATCGTGTATCCAGTCCACGGCAACACCACTCGGTGTATCGAGGCCCCACCGTATTACATCTATAAATGAATAAAACTGTTAATTTATGCCTACATTTATGTATGATTACTTCATTATAACAACTATTACATTTAAAAAAGCTTAGACATCTTTTTCGTTTGTTACCGTAATTATTATTTAAAAGAAGTCTTAATAGTCTTTAGTAGCGCTATACTATCATCAAATTCTATAAATACATATGTAATTTGTTGCCCTTGTTGTACATGATCTTTATTGGAATATATAAGTTATAAAAAATATTATTAATAAGTAAATTATTTATAGAGCGAGGATTCGGTTTTCACCTATTTTGAATATTGTGCGTATTAAGCTCGACATTACTTACCAGATCGATTGTTAGTATTGATGATAGCAGAACGTATAACTCTCATATTGTTCTCGGTCCAGAACACCAGTTTCTTCTCATAGTGGTAGTCTAACGCAACGGCGTTATGTAATCCCTTCACAACTGATACGTAATTAGTCCCAGTAAGCGATACCTAGAGCAAAAAGTACGAATATTATGTAATCAATTTATATTGTTTAATATACTTTATTTTTTTGTCTTGATTTATTCATTCGTGTATTATTAGGTTGAATATTTACATTATACAAGCTCATACAATAAGTGTCTGAAATATTAAGGCACCTGAAGTGATAACCACTGAGTTTTTGTCATAGAGTAGCCACGTTAAAAACACGGCTACTCATGACTTTCATTCAATTACAACTTGCTATTATATAAGTGTCATTGAGCGCCATCATATGTTTCACAAATGTCGAAGTATTTAATGTCGTAGAAGGAACAACTACTATGTTCTACTGAACATAATCGGCATGATAGGAATCGGTGGGTAATATATATCAGCTACAACTTTTTAATGTCTCAATTTTAGATATCGATTTATCTCCACAACTGAGGTCGGCCTAGAACATACGCCACCACGCTGTTCCGTAGCAAATTAGATATGCGTCAATATTTTGTTCGAGAAACTTGTTCTTGTTTGTTTGTTTGTTTGTTTGTTTCCAGTAGTGGTATATTAATTATAGTTACGAGCTTAGTTGCCTGCAGCCCTTTTTTGTGTGCCAGTGCTGACCACCGGTCTCTCCCCAACTGGGGAAAGCCTAGATCATACTCCACTATGGTGCTCCAATATGGATTGGTTGAGGGGTAAGTGGCGAACCCGCATTTCAAGTTTCCAAACCCCCGTAACGCCTCCAACATGGCTTAACGACTGCTATACAAGGAACACCGGAACCGACGGCTTAACGTGCTCTCCGATGTACGGAAACGCGTGTATAATTTTGCCCATCCAACCACCGACCGCGCCCAACGTTGCGTTAACTTTGTAGATCGGTTCAGATCTACGCAAGCCGTGTAGATCGTAATGATAATTTAATAAACATCTAAAACCGATGATACAGTGCAATCTCTCAAGAGAATGGAGTCATATATATACATAAAGAAAGTCTACTAATTGTCGTTACCTGTCGAATATCCACGCGGTTCGCAAACATGAGCATCGCGGATTCCCCGATGGCCTTGCAGGAGCGCGCGTCGGGGCGCAGCACGTAGCCCGACATGCAGCCGCACGAGTAGCTGCCCGCCGAGTTCGAGCACGTCTGCGAGCACACCGGGTCCTGCTCGTACATGCACTCGTCGATGTCGTGACAGCTGAGGATGGTCACCATTTCGTGTTTTATTTGTTTCCATAAAGTATTTATTTGGTACAAATTATTATTAAATATTGTTCAATCAGATTTATATATACTGCCTTCGTTTATTTCAATTTACCCAGTAATATCTAGTTCATTACAAATAAATCGCAGGGGCACACCTTGCGACTTATTTAGATCAATAAATAATTTTCGGATTTTTAATTTGAATTTGGGTGTTTGGTTGTCATGTATAGGAAACTGTTTCCGTATATCGATATTAGTTTTTATTTTTATTGGAGTTCTTGTTGCAAGCAAATGTCGACAATCGAAAAGAGAATTAGTGTACTTTTGTACTTTTCTTGGTGGTTTAGTTTGGTAATTGTAGTAATGACGTCTAGTGTCTCATATTTTTGAGTACTTCTGGTCTAAAATAATATCATGTATTATTTTAAGTTTTAATAACGTGCATATAAATTTAAAATAATAGATTACAAATGTAACTTACAAAATGGCTCTTAAATAAAAATTATAGAGGGACAGAAAAACAATATCCGTTAATTTTTTTTAACAAATTATCATTTAAAACTATTATTTATAATAAATATTGTGTGAAATTCCTATTGGCTTAAATATCTGTAAATTCCGAATACTAACCTAAATCCGTCTTCACCCAATAAGTATCCCAAGGGACAATCACATCCCGGTTTGCCATCAAACTTTGTGAGGCAAATTCTTTCGCACTTATCATCCTTAGTGCACGACCTCCGAGTTGGGCATTTCTCTTCGTCATCTCCTTGAGGGCAGTCCTTTATTCCGTCACAAACGTGTTTCCTGCTCAAGCAGTTCTTGAACGGCGTGTTGACAACTGATTTGCACATGTACTGATCTACTTCACAAGTCACTTGGCAATCTGTTTCATCTTCGCTGTTAGTGCAATCGCGGTTTCCGTCGCATAGCCAGGTTTTCTGTGGAATTCATTCTTTATGGTGGATATGTTGAACTACGTTGGAATTCACCTGTTTCCAGGGAACGTAGTATAGAGATTCTAAATGAGGTTGCTCTTAAATAAACGTATGTTTCTATTACAATGACATATTATGTACAATTGTGGAAATTTCCATCAAATCAATAAAAGATGGCACACGATCCAGAATCTCGCTATCGAAGTTTTCTAAGCAGCTTGTATTGCTTACATACTAGTTCGGAACATACACTAGAGGAGGACAGTTGCACCATTAAGTTACTCAGCATACTATTATATTATAATGTTTTTTTATACACATTTTTTTTGTGCAGGAATGGACAATTATTATTTTAAATTAATCATTGAGAGAAAATTTAGTGGGCATTAATTAGTGGGTCAAATTACTCACCAAGATGCAACGCCTATCAGCACAAGTGAATTCATCAGAGCTGCAGTTCCTCAAGCCGTGCGGTTCACAGTTGAGCTCATCCTCGCCGCCCTTGCAGTCTCGTTCGCCATCGCAATGCCAGCGGTCGGGTATGCACTTGCCGTCGCTACACCTATTAAATTAAATACAATATTTATCTGAGGTATTTGTATTATTAAACAAACAGGAATTAGTTTGACTGATGTTAGGTCGCTGCTGCTTGAGGGCATTCGTTCTCGAATCCCAAAAACAACGGAGCTTAAAGTCAATCACACGTATCACAAAATTCTGAGGATTAAAGTGAAGCGATAATATAACTCTGCCTTAACAAAGCTTTAAGAATTCAAACTACAACATCAAACCTCAACTATATCAAATCATAGAGAGTTCTACCGATTAATTTACCGATCTTCTTTAATCCCTGTCCTTTTCAAAATCTTTCTTCATTATTCCTTAAAGTCACAGAAAAGACACTAGCAGGTGTAAAAAAGATTCATTTGGAATAATATGTTGAGATTCGACCTAATAATAGAAGATAAATAAAAGTCAAATTGAATTAACGTGTAAATTTTATTTGCCTCCGTAGACTTACTCAAAGCTTACATCCGTGGGTGTAAAACACGAAGTTTGAACAGAAATTTCTAATAGTTAACACGCCAACTTTAAAAATATTTCTAGAAAGATCTTAATAGAGGATGAAAACTTGTATAAAATAATTTAATTTTATATTATGGTACTAACTTGAACTCGCTCTCACTGCAGCTCGTGGGCAGTATGGGGCAGGAGTCCTCATCAGTCCAGTCGCCGCAGTCGTTGTCGGAGTCGCATTGGAAATCTTTGCGAATGCAATTCTTGTTGTTGCATTGGAATTCACTTTCACCACACCGAAGAAGCTCGACGGCTATTTTATAAAACAATAAAATAATAAGGACTTACATAAATAAATCTAAAATATAACTAGCAGAAGTTAGTCTTATAAGGTATTTTATACATTACTGTTTATG
>DWOQ01000421.1:0-11652 GCA_018251115.1 Codatractus alcaeus
AATACATGTTAATTATTTGCCTGCACCGATCACATTAGTAATTCCCCTTATCCACTAGTGACTCATCCGCCTATTATGATATTGTTAAATAAACAGGGTCCTAGGCAGATAAAATATGACAAGAATGACAATTACTGAATACTTTCCTTTTCTACAAGCTTTTATTGGGTTCATCTGTCCTATTGTCTGTCCATCTGTTAATTACATTTTGCAAGTTTATTTGACCTACTTCATTTAACTTGAATATTGGTCTTATATGTAAATGACATGCTAATTACATATTATTATGACAGGCAAAAGATGGCCATGGCAACTCTGTGTTAAGACAACATGGCCCCATTATGTTGGGGCTTTTTCGATTTGTCTTGGGGGACTGAAAAAAACTAAATAAACCACATCAAAATATATGTTGTATTCTTGTGCAATGATACATAAAACTTTTAATATGACAAATGTAAGTTTATTCTTGTGACAATGGTAGATTATTTAAATACGAACAGTTAATAATAACCAAACTATTTCTAATTTTAGACATTTCTTTTTAAACTTCTAAGTCATACACATTGCTTATTAGTTTTTAGGATACAGAGTAAATATAATTTCATGTTAAAATTGATAGCAGTGACATCAGATAGTTTAAATATCTTTTAAAAACATAGGCTAAGTAGTTGGCTAATAATAATTCAAGTTTATTTATAACATTTATTATAACATTACTATTATAAATAATTTTATACTCACAGATTCTGGCCCCACATGTCAACTAGCTCTCCAGTCTCATTGAAGACCAAAATTGTTGGATCTGATATAGGTTTTTCTCCAATGCCCGTGTACACATTTCTCTCAGTAAACGTAGAACCATCCCATGTGTTTGTTGATCTGTGGAATACATAAACCAACCCCATGGAATCTAATGCGACTCCTGAGACCTGGCCTAAAGTGATGCTGTTGTCTGGCCATTCTTTCACCCATTCTGGTTCTGTAAAATTAAACAATAACAAATTTTGTTACATATTCCATTTAATTTAAGTGTTCCAATATTTATTTTTTATTTAATTTACTTTCAATACAATTGTCTAATTATATATTAACTATTACTATATACAAAATATTAACAATTGTATCTATATAAATAGTAAAAATAAAACAAAACTCTTCAATATAATACACATACATACATGTATGATTACCACACTCAATGGTTTCACCCATATTTATATCTAATACACAATATTAAGCACTCCACTAATCGAAATTGGAGATATGTGTGGAAAACTCTCTAGACCTCCCAGTTGTGAATATTTTAACAGTTGGACCTATAAAGGGTTACAAATAAATAATAATTATAATTGTTTATATGGATCTCTACTAGTGCTCTTTTTTAATTTAATTTTTATATTATTCATTTTTTTTGTCAGATCATTGATTACAAATAGTTGATCAATGGAATCAGTCTTATAGTTATTTTGAGTTTTCATCCACTCTTGCATATATGCTATACTGGTCTTCTAAATATATAAGGTTGTTTCCATAGTGCATTGGCTCACTTCATAATCAACATGAGATATTTTACGTGATTACTTCTGACCAATTATTTATCAGCTTAAAATATATAAGAAGAGGTTTTTATTAGTTATTTAAATTTATGACCGTCAAGATAAAAAATTGTAGGTAAAAGCTATACAAACCATGTTGCAGCTTGTTGAGAGCTGTTTTTATTTTGGCATATTGGACTTGTTCATTCACATAATCATTTCCTGGATAGTAGTTCTCCTCGAGAAACTGCGAGAACATAAAATTTAGTAAAAACTGGGACACTTAGAAAAGAAATTACAAAAATAAAAGAATATATTCATACCCTTCGCGAGAATACACAGTTTAAAACAGAAAATAACACTAATAACTTCTCCTGTGACAGCGAAACACTTAAAAACGATCTCATGTTTTGTATCACATAAAATAATGCAATGTTCCTTTAGATTTTACCACTTAAGACTATTTTATATTATTAGGCAATATTTTATAGTGTTTATTCTACCACATTTTATATATAACTACAATACATGGATCTTGATCCCTTATCAAAACGTATTATTTTCGTTCATTCAGTTTTATCTGACAGCGTTTGTGATACATAAGATTCTGACAGTGATGACGTAGTGACGTAGAAGTCGTAGTGTTGTAACCTCAGAATAAATGTATTTACTATAATTTGATTTCTAACCAAAGTCGTAAAATACTTTGGTCGCGGCTTGTGTAAATCTTAACCGATCTACAAAGTTAAACAACATTGACCGTGGTCGGTGGTTGGATGGGTGACCGCTAGTGGCAAAATTTCATGCGTACTTCCGTAATTTGGAGGGCACGTTAGGCCGTCGTTCCCGGTTGTTATCCTTGGATAGCACTTATAACTTCTGTAATAGTAATATTTGATGTTGATGATGATATTTCTGTGTAGCGTCGCCGTATGTTCATTAAAGTTGCCTACTTTAATAAAGTCGACCAGACTTCGTAAAATAGTGAAATAAACCGATACAAATCGTATGCAATATATAAAAACTTGTACCTATAACTTTTTTTATGGTCATTCATGTCTTGCCATTCCCTAGTATTTTTCCTAAAGTATCGATATATATTCAACGAAATACATTAATGGTAATAATTGTAATTTTATCCTATAAAATGAGATTTCCTTATTTAGATCATGCTTTTGAATATTTTAATGAGAAATTCATCAACCTAATGTAGTCTAGCGAAATCATGCTATGATGTATGCTAGTTATCTTACTTCCTATAAATATTATCTACCTATAGACTTATCATGTGCGATAATTTGGTATGTTCGTTTGACTATCTTACAATTATGGGAGTTTCGGAAAAAGAACAAAAAATAGATCAAAGAAAATCGTTCATGCTTGAATCGTTCATGGAAAAAGAAATCGTTCATGGTATGAAGCTATAAAAATACATATATTTTATTCAGGAAATTAAAGAAAATTACATAAATGGATTTACACTAAGAAGTTTATTTTCACATGCACAATAAGAGTGCGATTACACCAACCGGAAAAGTGACAATACATAAATAGGCTCATCACATAATGGGTACATGACCGTTACTATTCCGGTTCTCGCCACGCATTTATCTTTAGATCAGTCCGAGACGCACCTTGCGTCTTGACCGAAAATAGCACTTTCAAAGTGCAGTACAATTTATACATTAGCCAAGAACAGTTGCGCCTGTTTTTGAATCCTTCTCGTTTTCTTTGGAGACACGTGTCTGCCACTGCCCATCGACGCAATATAGGCGCTCAGCTGTTTCACTAGCGTCATACGTGTTTTCTTTAGAACAGCGTCTATTGGTCGGGCACTTAATAGCCTTCGGTGGTAGAAAATTAACTTGTTCACAGTTTTCTCGACAAGAGGATTTCTCACTGCAGGATCATTGCCACTGGCAATATTACTATTTATAGCACTATTTCTAGCATTAGCATTATTTTGCCATATCTGATTGATATTTTTATTTTGCTTTGGTTTCGGATTCAGGTTAAATCTATCATTCTTCTTAGTCTTAGAAAATAGCGATGTCTTTCTGGAAACATAATATTTGTTTAAAAGGTCAGAATAATCTTCTCTGGGTGTAGATGTAAATATGCTATGAAAATGTTGTCCGATTTCCTCTCGTAACTGAGTTGGTATGATTTTTTGTCTACAATTTGTTATTTTCTCAAGTAAACTGCATAACTCAGTTAAATGTTTTGGCCCATCTGCAAGACCAGCTTGGCCAAGTAACACTATATTCAATTTTCTGAATAGGGAGTTCATGTTGTTTCTGTTATTGGATAATTGTTTAGGACTAATGATTTTCTGCTTCAGTAGATTAAGATGCCGACTTTGCAAGTAATTCAACTCCTTGAAAAGAGCTTTAGGATCTCCCAAGTCCTCTTTAAGTGAGTCTAATGCCTTATTTAGAACACGCAAGACATTGTTTCTATTTTTAGGAATATTGTTGCTAAGCGCCTGCTCAGGTATCACGGTAGCCTCATCATTTTTATCAGCTTTAGGAAATACTTCATTTATTTGGCTCTTAATCCAATTCCTCAACTCGGTTTGAAAAGCTTCCTGATCACCGACAGTACCCTTTATGAGTAAAAATGTATTGGCATCAGTTCCTTGGACAGTCACATTATTTTCCTCAGCGGTTTTATTGAGCCACTGTAGACTATCAGTTTTACTTAATTTATCCATGACGTCACTAGTAACGTATATTCTTGCCGAAGTTACTACATCACTTGTATCTGAAACTTCGTTATCTTGTATTATTTGGCCTTGTTTGTCATGATTTCCTGAAAATATCGGTATGTAATCGGGTGCCTTCTCCACATCAGTCACAGTTGTAGAGTCATGGTTAATTGCATCTTTATTACCAGCTTCGACATTCACAACTGTATCTTTGCTTTGGGAGGTTTTTCTTTTCTGGGCATTATGGATGGGGCTTTTTGTGTTAACGCGAACATCTGTGGTGTCAGTCGTAGACAAGTTCCTCTTCTTGTTAAGATGAGTTTCATGCACTACTGGCGATTTTGATTGCCGTTTGTTGCGGTCCGTCCTGTGCGGAGTTGACCCTGAACTTATTGTGTCATCCTGTTGATTGTTTTTGAAATTAGTGTTCGGCTGGCTTATTGGGCCTGGGCTTTCATTAACATTTACTGTAGGCGAATAAACCGGGTTGTAGAAGGAAACGTAGGGCGAATTGATGGGCAAGCCAGAGAATGGTACGGTGGTACGGCACGAGTGAACGAGATGACCACGTCGGGTACAGCCGCTGCAAAACATTTGGTGATGCTTCTTTGATTGATGGTTCTCTTCCAAAGGCATGTTTTCAGAAATCTGAAAGCGAATTATACAAGAGATAATAAATAGGAAATGTGATCTGTTTACTATTTTACCACTCATTTATTTTAATAGTTTAAAAAGTATATTTAAGAACTTCATATTATTATTTCATTATTGTGATAATGTCCTTATTTTTGAGTGTATGAAGAGTACAACAATGTGCGTGGCTAGTGTAAATCTCGACTTATCAACAAATTTTAGCAATATTGGGCGCAGTCGGTAGTTTGATGTGTGACCGCTAGTGCCAAAAATTACGTGCGCGGTACCGTGCTTCGGAGGACAAGTTAACCTGTCGGTTCCCGTTGTTATCACAAAGCAACAGTCGTCAAACCTTATCGGAGGCCTTATGGGCGGTTTGAAGACAACCGACACGGGTTTGCCACTCTAACCCTTTCCTCCAATCCACAGTGGAGCAGCGTTATGCGGTATGTTTCAGGCCTACTCCAGTTGGTAGCACATAAAAAAGGTTGTAGACAAGAGTGCAATGGTTCTTACGGTGTTATGGTACCGGCGCCAGAGGTCCGGGCAGTGGCTGGACGGGTGGCCGCTCTGGCCGCACTCCGCGCATACGATCCCATGCCAGTTGTAGCAGTTGCGACACAAGCTGGAGTACATGTGATTCGGTGAACCACACTGTAATGTGTAAGATATTGTATTATGGATATATCACAAGTAGACGCTGCCAGTCATTCCTTGCCACATCATTCAATTAGATACCAATTTTAATAAATAATCACTGCTTTTTTAGTAGAACATCGAGAAAACCCATTTGCCTTAGATATGAAAAAAACGCTCATAGGAGTCTACCAATCCGCATTTGGCCACTTTGGTGGTCTGTGACCTGAACATTTGTCACTTTAAAAGGAGACCTGTTCCCAGCAGCGGGACCGAAATGGTTAACAATGATAGTTTTCGTGTATTACTTGTTTAAACCAGTTTTTTTAATTACCGTGACAATAAAAGATCTCTCCACTGTAAAAAGTATTTATATTTTTGTAACTTTCATCAGAATCGTTCTATTCCTATTAGCAATATGAAGAACATATCATGATCACAAACAGATATAAAATCCCACAACTACTTTTTACAATCTGTATCATGTATCTAACATGTATCAATTATTTTTGAAAAAGAAAATTAAAAAGTAATCATGTACAGATTGTTTTCCTCATTATTGCTTTATTATAGACAAAAAATCTATATGTATAGAAAAAAATCCTATATTTATATATTTACAGTGGTACAATATTGTACCAGATTAGTACAATGTTTTCTTTTATCTAGGCAATATATAATCTTGAAAATGTAAATATAATGCTTTAATTAATTATCGCAATAATTGTTGAAAACAAAAGACAATTAAAATTATAATTACCACAGCATAACATTTGAAAATATTTGAAACATTGACGTAATTTTAAACAATATAATTAGCACGATTTCAAATTACACATTTTAGTATAAATTTTTATTAAAGCAAAGTACAAAAAGATCATTAGCAATAAATTTTCAGCTTTAATAAAATCTAATTGGTCTATTGTTATCATATTTGTAATATGTACTGTATGGAATAATTTTGCATAGCTATTATAGTGTTCTTTGACAGAGAAACCTCAGTAACATAGAAACAAAAATGATTAATTACGGCAGAATTTCGACCGCCCATTCGACAACTAGTTAGGATTATCATTTTACTTACATTGACACAAATCTTCGTTGGGCATCGCGGTTCATTATGTCCTACGGATCCACACATGTAACATACAGGGGGTTTTAGACGGCAAGTATCATCCCGGTGACCATGTCGATTGCAATAGTTACATCTGAAAATAACACATCAAAAGAAATTTAATGAAATATATTAATTTATTACAGGGGTACAGTTTGCCAGTGTGTTGTCGTGTTGTTGTTACATAATTTCAAAGTTATTTTTAAATTAAAAAAAAATATTTAAAATTACTATTGCTTGATCATAACACAACCTCAACTGAGATGAACGGGAAAAAAACTAAGTGGATTTTTTAATTGTTGCTATATATGTTTTTTTTAAGCCACATTCTTTCTTACACTGCTAAATATTTTTTATGACTTATAACTTATATTCGTTAGTATTGTTGTCACTAATCGCTATACTCTAATAGTTATTAGTGACAACAGCCTCTATTCATCCATATCTGGGGGAGCTCTACTGTATTTGTCATGTAGATTGATGGGATATAATTTATATTTATTTAGCATTTTCCGAGGTATTTTTTGTCACCACCCATTACTGTCGCATGGCTGTGTACAGATGCATCTCTCAGAATAACAGGGCTTATACACTACTTTGTCTTACTGGCAAAGTTTAACTTGATTCAGTTTCATTAATACACCTAAACAGATTTTTGAAATATCCTGTGTGTGGGATTTGAAATAATCCAGTAATTTGCTGCAAAACATACTACATATTCTTTTCAAAAATACAGAGTCATATAAAATGCTTACGTGGTTTTTCGTTTCGATAATGCTGACATTCTGTCTTTTGGGTCAATGACCCATAGGCTCTTGTCACCTATAAAAAATTACAATTTACAAAATAAGTATTATAATTATGATGTAACAGGAATATTATTTGTTTATTTCTAATATACATCCTTGAATTATATGGAAATATAATATACAATATTTAGTAATTTTATTAAAAACTAAACATGTTAAGACTTAAAAAAAACAGGATATACCATAGACAATATGTTCTATTATAAAGACAAACAATTAAAATAAATCCAGGGATTATGTATAAAGTTTTTATAAACAGTTATTTAAATTGTAAATTGATATAAATCAATGGAAATGATACATTGAAATCTAAACAAAAACCATAAACACAATGAAAACTTAGTCTGCTGGTTTGTATGGCTAAATCGCTGAATCAGTTTTAATTATAATAATAACACAATTCATCTATAAGTCATCAGTCCTGGCATCCTTAACTTAGAAACGTAATGAATGAGCTGGTTCAAATTGAAATAATCTGTGATGTCGACAGCTTCGGTTTACATATAAGAATGTGTAATGGAAGTTACTTTATCTACTGCCTAGCATTTTTACAAAATGCAATGTCCTCGCAGCAATTGGATTTGTAGCATTGAAAATAGTTGTATTAAATGCTGATGATAATATTTCTTGTCCAAAATATTAAATGTATCGATGGCAACAGAAATTGTCCACAGACTACACTATTATACACAATTACTTTATATTAAAGTTACTTACGGGACATGTATTTCTGGATCTCCCGATGGTTGAAGTTCTCTCCCCCCCAGCTTTCATTATAGAATTTCTCCATTTCAGCTCGAAGGGTTGTCACAGAATATCGTCTTTTTTTAGAAGGTTTCTGTTTTCCATTTAAATTGTTAAAGTCAAGGTCTGCATACAGAATTGCAGGCACATTTGTCGAACCTAATTTAGGTGTATCTTTTCCTTGGAATGTTACATCCTCAGAAAAGTCTATTTCTGATATTGGTTCGGAAAAACCTGTAACATTGCCCATTACAATGTTCTCGTCAATATTAATAAGAGACACATTTGGTTCTGATATTTGAGTCAAATCAACAACATCCGATATTTCTATTACTGAATCCTTACGTTTCGTCACTTTTGGAGCATCTTGACTGTCTACAGACACAATTTCTGGCGAGTCAACATTAAATGTTTTGGTCTGTTTGGATGGTTCTCTATCATTTTGTATGTTTGGTTGATTTGAAACTGATTCATTGACTGTGCCAGGTTTACTATTAATAGTTATAGTGTTCGGAGGATTTTTGGTCAGTTCACTTGAGGATTGGTTGCTATCAGAGTCATAAACATCAGGGTTTGGTATACTCTTTTCAGACACAAGGTATGATTTATTTTTCTGTCTCTTATTCTTCGCTTTGCTTTTTGGTGTTGCAAAACATTCTTGTTTATCGGTAACTGGTCCATCACATATTGGTGATGCAATTGGTGTTGATGTGTTGCAATCTTTATTTTTCTTTTTTTTCTTCTTCTTTGATGGTGTCTGAACAAGTAAATCAGGTCCGTGCAAGCTGAAATCAAAGCTTTCATTGTTCGAGTGACGGGAAGAAATGTTAAGAGCAATGCAATCTCCCCTGATGAAGTCATCAGAAACTGATGATACCACTGACGGTACAGGGCTCGCTGTTACTTCCCTTTCATTTGGACTTTTCTTGCCGGGGGTTACATCTTTGACCGTATTTTTTGGGTCTGTAGTTATTGCACTAACATCATCTTCGTCTGAACTCTCAATAGTTATTGTCGGTTTGGGAGGCAGTGCAACTTCAATTACTTCATCATCATCACTTGTTTCCAGTTCCACCACTTGGCTGTATTCCACATCATTTTCCACAATCTCTATTGTTCGTTTCAAATTCTGTGGTACTGGAGATTGGAACATAGACAACAAATCAGTTGGTGGAGGCGAAGCGACACTGCGTTTCTCTTCCTTGGACTTGGAATCGGTTTTTTCAGTTACATTTTTATTAGTAGGAGGTACTTTCGGGGTGTTAACTTTCTGGTACGGCGAGGCCTCCTCGTTGGCCCGCCAGTAACGGCGAACGGTGCTCCGCGGGGCATTCTCGTTGATATTCACCGCATCTTTTTGGTTTACGTTCAAATTTTCCTGCGTGTCGTCTTTATAATGTAACATAGAATACAACCGTTCCTCCAATTCATTTTCGTTAAGCTCCTGAAAGTGAAAACGATTGCAAAATAGTCACGCATCTGACTCGTTGTTGTGAGAGTGTGACACAACAAAAATACAGTAACCTTACAATTTGTTCTTACATACCTCCTCCATGTTTTTGCGGTAAATTTAGAGTGGAAATAACTTCACCCGTAATTAACATAATCGAAATTTGTATTTAGAATGATTAATAAAGCGCTGAGAGCATTTCAAATAACAAAAAAAGGTTTTGTATTTATTATGGACACGTCCGACACTCCATTTCACTCCATTTCGAGTTTGCAACCAGTGTTTCCACTTGAAAAATATTTATCGCACAGTCGTTGCATTATTTTCTCGACTTTACAATATTTCAAAAACAATAATGTCAATTAATTAAAGCTATTAATTTATGAACGTAGTAATTTAGTACTAAATAATAAAATAGGTTTTTTTATTTTAATATAAAGATAAAATTTGAATATTAAATTTTTTAATAACATTGCAAGAACGTAGTTTACTGCTCTAATATTGCTCTAATATTAATTGGCGGAACGTATCCTTTTTTTACTTAAACAAAATACCTCACAATAAATAATTGTATATACTACAGAATGCTTACGCCTTGCCTACGAAATATACTTACTTTATTCAACACAACCTAGTTTGTGCTCTATGCTCATAGGTTAACAGTGAAATTGCGACAAGTTGGACGATTCGGTGACGTCACAAAATGCAAAATCATTTCAAGTATAGATAAATCGCCTTTCAGACACAAATATTTATAACTTGCAATTTTATATCATTTCATAAATAATACTTCAATAATATTAAAACAAACTACTGTAATGTAAACGGGATATTAATTGAATTAATAGAAGAAAACACTATCATGTACTAAAATGTAGATATGTAGGTATGAGGCAAAAACTGATCTTTTTCGAAAAAAAAAAAAAAACTGTTGTTCGGATCCATAACTACATTCATAACCGAAGTGGTGGTAAATTTTGATGTTCAAAAAGAATTGTGTAAATAATATACTTTGAAGACAATATCTTGAATTTGAGTTTCAACCAATATCCATATAGTTATTTATATCCATATAATAGCTGGGTTTGAATTTGAATACAAGCGTACGATAAATATATCTATGATTGATTCATATCTATAACGAAGATTAGAGACATGCCATTACTTTTGATTTGTAAGTATGATTATGACTATAAGCGATATTATTCCACTGATATTAACAAAGTATTGTAAATCGTATAAATCGTAAACTCCCACTATTCGCCAAAAGATGGCGCCACATGTATTTTGTTCTTGTTTTTTAAGTTAGGTTAAATATTCATTCATTCTGCTTCAAAAAAAAAAGTGTGATACAAGGAGAGGGTAAATTAAGACAGAAATAAAATTAAAATTAGTATCCCTTTATTATATTATTTAATTTAATAACGTATAAACATAAGTTACACTCTTTAAGATATCACAAATTACTAACGAACGGCGACGAAAGCTTCTAAACATAACTTTTTGTAAGAATGCTCATCTGCTTTGCATTCTTAAAAAATATTTTACTTCTATTTGCACAATACTGGTATTACATTTGGTAATATATTTCGAAAGTTAGGTTACAATTTTCTTTGAAAAATATGTCATGTAATTATCTTCAGCCATCTTCCAACATATTCGCTCACTTTGTTGGCAACGTTTCTGCAAAGAAAAAGCAATTTAGTAATGAATTTATTTTAATAACTTCAATATAGATATTTAATATTAGAAGTTCCAAGAATATCCCAAAAAAAGAACCTTGTAACTTCCTGCAATTGGTCAAGAGATGGCGCCACACGTATGCTAGATCTTGCTATTGATCTTTTTAAAACTTTGTTTATACGTCGTAGCTAGATCAATAGCTACTCCATGAAATGATTGTATTTCATGATAAGACCAGCTTAAATCGTTCAAGTTGTTTAATGGCAAAGTTTGAAGATACTTATTTCAATTTAATCATTATACATTATTGTTCACTCATAAAACCTCTATCAATGGATATC
>DWOQ01000422.1:0-11650 GCA_018251115.1 Codatractus alcaeus
TTTTCTAAGAACTCTTAGGCGTGTAGGTTTCCTCATGATGTTTTCCTTCACCGCTAAGCAAGTGATAATTAATTTCTTATATGCACATCATTTCGAAAAATCAGAGGTGCGTGCCAGAGGTTTGAACCCAGTATGTCCCAATTAAGAGGCCGAATTTCAACCACTAGGATATCACTGCTACTATTCAGTCACCAACCCCTAAATGTAATACATTAATTGAAAATACATGGTTTTCACTGTTTTCACTTTGTTTCTTGTAATATACTGCAAATGGCAAATACTGCACATGAAATTTCCACATGAATACAAGAAGTGTTTAGTGTTTGATTAAGATGAAAAGGTTAAGAATCTCTGACTATATACCCCATGCTGGTTATTATTCATTACAATAGCAAATTATGGATTCCTATTTAGATTTTTAACATTTTAAATAGATTTTTAACATTCTTAAAAACTACATGAGGAACATCAGACATACAGGTTTCCTGACAAACTTTCTGTAGTATGATGAACAAATATTATATTAATATAAAATTCCCAACTATAATGAATTCAATGTAAAAGGCCAAAGATACATGTTTGGGATACAAATCAGATCTCCAAAGGTCAAGGTGGGAGACCAATTTCAATATTATCAGGTTATCACTGCTGATTTAAATAATATTTATAATTTTCTGTATAATATTTACTTATAATCAGTTATCAAAATATTGAAAGTGTAGAGTATTTTGCCAAACAACCTTTTTAATAATTTAAAGGGAGGTACTGAAGATAGTTCAAAAACAAAATGCTTTAAAAAAGACTCTGATAGTGATAAAGAGAAATAATCTGCTGAGTTTTTAGACGTATCTCCTGGTGTAGTTGAAATTGTGTTCTAATCCAGTATTTGTATGACAATAAATAATGTAACTGCCAATTAATACAAAATAAATACATTAAATTTAATTCTATTTCATTTTATTGCATTGAATTTGATTACATTATGTTTAATTACATTATATCTCATTACATTACATCTCAATACATTACATCTCATCACATCATATCACATCGCATCACATTTAGTTTCATTTCATTTCAAAATCGCAACCATTTTTTATAATAATAATAATATAATTTACAGAAACAATGATATATTTCATAGAACCAATGATATTATTAATAGAAACAATGATATAATTTACAGAAACAATGACTGAGCGCGACCCAATTACCGGATCGTCGAGTCGTGCGTACGGTGCCACGGCAGCAGTCCCAGCTGTGGGCTTCGCTGACTTCAGTCCCACTGAGCTTTACAACTTGAGCGAGAGTATCGCTGACAATGTGAATACTATTAACAGTGGTCTGCGGTCACTTGAGAAGATGATGAAGCAAATCGGAGGTCCCAATGATAGTGTGCAGATTAGAGACAAAATGTGAGTGCCAGTTTTTAATTAAGTCTCAATTTAAAAGGTGGTATGATGCTTTGAATGACCTTTTTCTAATGGCTTAGTTACAATATTTTGTTCCAAATTTAGGTGTGTGTATTTGTTTCTATGTGTTTGTTCGTATTTGTGGGTATATGACATTTACGACAAAGGAAATTCTAGTGTAGGGCCATAATTGTACATAACGACTGTGATCAACCTGAGAACGTACTCAAATCTCAGTTGCCACTTATCATTAGACTTCATGTTCATTAACTACTTCTATAATTTAAAAAGGTCACATTTCTTTGACCTTTCAGCCATGACACGCAACAGAACGTAAACAGCTCTGTATCGGCGACTGCTCGAGACATCCAGAGACTGGGTGTTGTGGTGAGACGCGGGGATAAACCTCAGAAGTTGCAAGTGGAACGGTTAACCCAGGCATTCAGGGATGCTCTTGCTAATTACTCCTCCGTGCAAAAGGTGAGTTTACAATGTACCTTATAATGATTTTCTGCTGGAGTAGACCTCTATAATGTAATACATTACACTACTACACGAGTCTAACCCCCACAACTGCAGAACATCTATAACACAAAACTTATAATATGACCCCTATAAAATAAGCTATAACAAGACCTATAACAAATTCTGTGTCGTCCAGACACTAATAAACATATAACATATCATAATGAAATGAGCCATGGAAAATGTCAAAATGTACATGAATTCTCATATGATTACAGCAAGTATCGGAGAAAATGGCAGCTCATATGCCCGGCCAAGGGCGGATGCTGAATGATCCGGAGGCCCTGGAGAGACAGGCCATCGCTGATGATGAGGAATCAGCGCTCTTGGACAATCAACAGGCACAGGTATGTATGTAATGTTTAACAACAACTACCATTGTGAACGCGAAATTATACGGCTTAAGATACATGTTTGTCACTCTCTCAGAAAAAAATCTGTTGCTTTATTTTTCAAAAAAAAATATCTTACATTTTAAAGTGTCATCAGAATCGTATTCAAAGATATTTTACGCGTGGGAAAAATTGAAAAGAGAAATAAAACACGGTTCCAGCAAGTATATACATATACTGTAACTCTATGAATAATGTTAAAAAGTATGATATGGTACAATGTACATATGTGTATAGTGATGAATGATCTGGCGGTTATACAACCTCTGCAGGCATTTACCATGTCGTGTTTATAATAGACTAATGAGTTAGTAAGCGACCGAAAATGGACCGTAACATTTGAGTGTTATTGAAGTTATTTTATGAAAGATTCGGTCAGTGTGACTTTTTAGACCTTTGCGGGTACTACTCTATGAGACTGTTTGCGAACTTGTTAATAGAATGAACCTAAAAAATAATGTTTTAATTAGTTCAATTTCATGTATTTATAACATATATAAAACTGCAGCTTTATACATTTCTTCTCCATATAAGCTATGCCAAATCCCAAACTATTTCATGCGCAAGATATTCCTAAAACAATACCTGAAGGTTTCACTTCCTTGAACTACCTACCGTAAACTTTTCTTTTGTACCTTCCAGGCCCGTCTAGTCCAATTCGAGACGAGCATGTTGCTTGAGAAAGAGGCGTACATTAACAAAATCGAAGCCGATGTGTTGGACGTCAACCAGATAATGCAGGAGTTGGCTGAAATGGTCAATGTTCAGTCCCAAGTTGTTGGTAAGTTGAACATCAAAGTAGTCTATAGTAATAGTAATACTGTTTGCGCATTGGAAGATATTACGATGACTTCTTATCCTCCTAGCATTATATACACTACGATTGCAAGCGATTGAAGGGTGCGGTTGGAATATTCGAGTCTCTAGGTTACCCTCTTTGACCGAGCAGATTCTGATTTAGGTGAATGCTCCAGTTTTATGGAATGAATGATATGGTTTGTATGGTATTCATTATTAATGGTTATACCATTCCATATCATTTAAAGTATTATAATATAATGAGTCTTGATCGATGATCAATGTATACATTGCCTTGCACATTGGCCCACCCCCCCCAATTCTAATGTACCCAAGGCCTCGGTCCGTCCTAAAGACCTAGTCCATAAACTGACAACCATCTTTATAGCACCAGATTATCCTTAAACCGTTTTTAGTTCCACCGGAGAGGTACCACTCTATCCTCATAATCCTCCGTGAAGCAATCTTTATGTTTCGGTTTAGAGGGGCGTGGTTGCCGGCTATACTTAAATACGAGGCAAACATCTTAGTCATCAAGGTAGCAGCGCGTCTGTGATGAAACTTAGCTATGATTTAATTGTACTTAGGGATGATTACTAATGTTCATTGCGTCATTAACCACTTACCATCATGTGGACTGCAAACTCAATTGCTATCTTTATACGATAAAAAAAACTAATTTCAAAATACCCTTTCAGACACTGTCGAAGGTCACATAGAAGCGGCCGGAGCTAGTGTAGAAACTGGTGCAGATGAATTGGCAAAAGCAGCTGAACATCAACGAAGGTATCGCAGAAAGATGTTCATCCTTATCATCATCGGAGCCATCCTGGGCATTATCTTCATAGTGTGGATCGTTAAGGCATTCAGATAAATATTATTATTATATCACCAGCTCCAACAAGCTTGGGTATGTGCTGTTATATTTTTGTCTTATATATGGCAACACTAATGTTGTCCATAGGATAATTCGGATGCGAAAGGTAATAAATGTAATATGTATCTATGTCTCGATGTATCGAGTAATATTCTTGTTTCGAATGTGGCAATAATGTTCCCAGATATTTTAATTGGGGGCATAAATATTCATATGTAGATTAAAAACATTATTCCTATTACAAGCAACATTTTAACGATGTTGCTTGTGATAAATAACATTGCTAATAAAATAAACTGTTAAAAAAAACATTATCAATGATACATTTATTAATTCATAATAAATGTCGATGAAACAAAGGCTCATAATAAAATATTATATTGGTATATTTTCGTCTTATAACTGAGAACATTATTGTTAGTTAGTATAATTATGATGAAGTAGGTAATAAAACATATGTGTCTAATATATTAATGTACGGTTACATGTTGGTGTTGCCAGGTGGATATTCCGATATGTTCATAAATAGCGTACTTTCAATTCTGGCAACATCGTTATAGTAATATTAGTGACTATAAATAACAATATAAGAACAAAAAATATGAGTGATGAATTAATGAAGAGAATGTTAATCTATACACTATATATCGGCAACAAGATAATATTATAGCCAAAACTAATGGGGATGAAATAATAATAATTAATTATTATTATTAATTTCCATTCAACCTTCATCCTAATAATAATTATCGGGAATTTCCTAATACCTGATAATTGTCCTGTTGAGTATGGTGATATATATCTACAAATTATAAGAATTATCTGTAAAAATGTCCATCTGTAATTTCGAAATAAGTATTTTTTGAAAATAATATGTTTTTTTAAACAATATCAAACCTAATTGTTTGAAATTTTATATATTGTCAATCTGTTTGAATAAACTCGCTACCAATTTGACTGGTAGAAGATAATTATAGTTTTGTTAAAATATAAAAAATACAATATATTTATTTTGAAATTATAAATGAGACACTATTTATTTTTCTTTTTTTGTAAAATTGTACATATACTTATTTTATTACATATATGCTAATTTAGTTTTAACATATATTATTTTCAAAATATAACCTCATAAGTACAGCCGCGAGCAAACATTAGTCTAATATGCAATGATATTATATTAAATAAGAGATTTTAGTAACTTAAAAAGACCTAATTGTGACAACTGGTGATTACTTTAAAATACTATGCATGTAATGTTTATGTTCAATTGTGTATAAAAAATTGTACAAATTACATTGATCAACAAACATACTCGGCATTCTAATTTAATCTTCAGGGAACAGCAATGTATCTCAGGCCGGTCTCAGATAGAAATACAATCCTATTTGTGGTTGCTACAGATGTTCATCTTTCTGTGCAATGTATGGTCGTATGCTACCTTGAATTTATTAAAAAAAACTGGTTTTACTGTCCTAAGTTCCTTATTATTTTATTGTTCTATTAGCTGTTCTAACTGAAGGAACAATAATGAGTGGAAATAACGCGTCATTTATCCATTGGCCAAGCAACAATCCGATTGCCAGTAATGTCGTTTTGTGAATTAAAATCCTGCTTTACTATGTAAAATAAAAACGACCAGAAAAAAAATAGATGTCACTGTCAGCACATATTTTCTTATCCACGACTTTCGCTATGTTCGGCTATCTTCGCCTATACGCGGGAATGAGTAACTGTATACAGATTATAAAAGTAATGTCATAGACAACTTATAATCACTATCTTGATTATTATTATAATATCATTGCTAAATTTATTGTAAAATAATCTATTTATGAATGTCTTGTTATATTATTTATGATTTTTTATGAAACTGCATGAATACTGAAGTCTGATTTTGATATGTTTGAATATTTTTAATTATTATGTGTATATTATTGATTTAAGACGAATGAATGACAATATTTTCGTAATAGTAAAGAAAAAAACTTTTTTTTTCTTTTATTTCTGCGTAAGTTCTATAATGCTACTAACACCGACCATTACTATATCATTCAAAACACGAAAAATGTAAAAACAGTACGACTACGACAAAAAATAGCAAAAAAAAAATAAAGTAAAAAAAAATGTCACACGGATCATACAATAAATCAATTAACAGCTGAATCATTATTAGATGTATAGTTAAGGCGATACGGTACGCTATGGATATATAAATCACTACTACAAATACTCCTAATGCTAATACTACAAATACATTACTAAAATATTTGAACACGAAAAGGTGAACTTTGCAAACTTCAATCAACTCCCAAACGATGATGAGACCTCCATAAATAAATATATTGCTCTATGCGTGTTTTGGGAAAGATGTTTATAATAGCCTTATTTACTCTAGATATATTGCAATTATTTATTTATTTACTAACCATAGATAGTATTTTGTAATAAGTATTAAGTATATAATGAATACTTATGTAACAACTGGCAACTTTGGAATAAAATTGCCAGATTTTAAAATACGTTTAGTTCTTTTTTTTATAAATGTGAAATATATAAAAATTAGGAATGTTGCATACATACTTTAAGAAATATTTTTGTTTTAATTATAAAATATATATGGCCATTAAATGGACTACAATTTTCTTTTTAAATTAATTTTCATTTCATTAAAATATAATTAAGACATGAGATTTAATTTTATAGGTTTTTTTATATTGAAATTGAGATGTAAGGCTCGTAAATGGGCTTGTTTGTGGCAATTTATTGCTGCAATTTCAGCTCATATTGCAATACAAAAACATGATACAAATTAGATAGCAATGTTGCATATTAACAATATTGCGGCAAAAGAACATCCCTAATAATATTTTAAGAGCTCTTATATATTTGTGGAAATTATTTGCTTAAATGTTATAATAACGGATTATAATATTCAAATCTCTATGCAAAACATTCCAGTGCGGAATTATCAATATTATACTGACTTCGCATTTCTTTTCCATTTCGAACTCACAACATGAAATTAACTATTTTTATAAGAGTAGATATGTATTTTAACTATGTATATATCATAGTTGCTATACTTTTTTTTAATTATTTAGCTGATTCATCGACTTCGTACGTTCGATCGAACCGTATTATGAAATCGGTGGATGAACAAAGTTCAACGAAATAGCACTCAATATTAACAGGCTGATGTGGCATTGGACTGCCACATCGCTCAGAGTATCGATAACCATTGGAGGAGAAAGGTTCTAGGCGGCCACGCATAGACAAAACTACTACAGACTACAACAGATCACCCCGCGACCTGGTGAACTGATGAAGACGGCGGGAAACCGCTGGATTCAGAGGGCACGGGATTGGTTAGAAAGGCACCAATTAGGGCAGGTCTATACCCAGTAATGGAGCGCAAAAAGCTGATAGACGAGTGGATGAAATCTTATTATAGTCTTCAATAGTTACTTATGAAAAAAGTATGCGTGCCTGCCTTGTGCTACTTCTGGCTATGGGTCTCCCCTCACAAATGGAGAAGGCCTGGAGTATACTCCACCACGCTGCTCCAATATGGATCGGTGGAGGTATAAAGTATTCATACCATGGCTTAAGTTAATCTTTTAGTACAGTTTTTAAATATATATAAAAGCAGTCAACTTGAAAAGTTCTTGATATTTGGAGATGAAATTTTGGCAAATAAGCAATTTATAGATAGAAGAATTCGCTTCTGAGGGCCGACGTAAATGGTCTAAAGGCGTTTTTTTAAAATCCACACAGCCCCAACTATCTAAATCATCCCTGAGATCGCAAATCACAGTAAGATGTCATCTTTCCATCATCTGTAAATTAATTTCTATTGAAACCATATTCATGACATGTCCATTGTATTTACTCTGAATATTTACACATTCGTAATAAACAATTATTGTCATATGTACTTGTTTTATTAGCCGCCTTCAAAAGGTGGCGGTTTTCCTCTCTCTATGTTATATGTGTTATACCGATATTTTCGTCACTTATCGATTATGATAATTCTTTGTAAGATAATGCTTGAAGTTTGGCCCATAAAATATAAAAACTATGGTCGTTTTCAAGTAAACAAATTATGTTTAACAAAAGATTTAAGTGTTGTAATTGAAGTCAGATGGTTTAACGTCTTTAGCGTGGTACTTATTTCCGTCGGTAATAACGTCGCCAAATTGTATTAAACTTATTATTTTGCATACTTAGACTCGCTTGCCATGTGTAACCTTTTTTTACTGACGAACTTTCCTAATGTAAAATACCTGTAAGCAGAGGGAAACAAACTTATGTTAAGAATGAATGAAATTTTTAAAATCTAAGCTTGTTGAAATAGCAAATGAGCATGCATTCGACCTTATGGTAAGTAGTGACTGCCAAAAATTATAATTAACCATACAGGATTTGGGCCCTACTGGTCATATGCTATCCCTCATGGCTAAATTGCAAAGCGTTGTAGTATGTCATACGAGAGCCTTCATACCATTTTGCCAAAACAGAATTTCCTTGCTTTTATGAAGCATATATATATTATGTCGTATTGACGCCTTGAGAGCTATACAACGGATGCACCATATTATAAGCTTATTTGTACGTTATTAAATTCTATTCCGTACTTAAATACTTTGAAATACTGTTGGTGTTTGCCAGAAACATGTTGTACCTCCGTAATATAATTTGGGATGCCTCTTTGGAAAGTCTCCTTTATATTATTTTTTATTTTTACTTAATAACCACTTCCCGTCTGAGTCTTGTTTCAGTTAGAACAGTTTAGTCGTGGACCACGCTGGCCAAATGCTGACTGGTGCACATAACACATTAAAGATGTGTTTAAGAAATTATTGTTTTATTCTGTTTACTCGCAATGTTTTCCTTCACTTTAGTAATAATTAATTTCTGATACACACGTGTTGAAAAAAATAGAGGTGTGAGTCCCGGATACAACACCAGCGTTAAAGGCCAAATTCCAATCCGCTAGTTTACAACAGCTTAGTGTCTGTTATTTCTTATCACACCAAAATTAACTCAGCTCACCACTCACTCACCACTATGGTCTTTTGTAACTCGATCTCTTTATTTACGACGTGTGATAAGATGTTTTTCTCTGAAGTGCTTTTGTGGACTGGGCTCAGCTGACATGTTAGATAAATTTGCTTTCGAGTTGCTTCGCATTAGCGAAAACACCTCGAAGGCCAAGGTTTAGTTAAAAAACAAACAGTATTTCAATACATTTTATTAGTGTACATACCGCGTGATAGCATGCATAAAAAACAGATAACAAAATTGTTCTACTTACGACACCTAAAATTAAAAGTCGAATACAAAAACTAATATATTTCGATAACATTCGTCTATATAGTGGTTTGCTACTAAAATTAGTTCACAACTAAGTTACCTGTAGCAAAACTTAGACCAAATTAGTCAGACTTTAGTTCTGAAGAAAACTAGCAATTTTAAGCAGACAAAATTTCGACGAATTATAAAAGATCCCGCTTTGGATAGGAAAGTACTCAATCTACTGTCAAACTACAGTCAATTTTCTGTCCGTATAAAATGTACCATTTTCACATCTTTGAACTTTTTTTATACAAATATTCAATCCCAAAACATTTCATCTGCTAGTATAAACACTAGCAATTAGTTTGAGATAAATTTTATTTCATAAAAATCCATTATCTTTAAGGATTCACTAAAACAATTCCCTAACCGGGAATTTGCAAGAATTGCATTATTTTTACAACAACTACGAAATATTAACAAAATGCATAGCCTTGAAAGGCACAAATACAAGTGCTTCAGTGCAATATTCGCGAAGGCGAGGTCTTCTTATTTTTGGCCTGAGTCTCAAAAACTGAATACTGCAATTCTCTTATTCCTCTTTATTTTTTTAATCCAATATTTACTTATTAAATTACATTGGTTTTAATATTCGACTTTTAATTAACAACTGAAGTCTTACAAATCTTAAAATAGTCTAAAAGATACGCTCTCTATAAGGATACTTTTACACTGACCGTTTGCTTAAATCGCCATATTAAAATTATAACTAAAACAAGTACTTTTCTGTCGCTTTTATATTTAAAGAGGGGATTTTCATTATAAAGATTATAACTTTCCAAATGATTTAATTAATGATATTCAACGAGAATATTAATTAATCTAATGTGGTGTGATCATCAATTTTATATATTGTACTAATTTGTAATTGAAAAAATACTTATTTTATAATACATTTTCATGATGTGTACATGTTTTATATTAATAATTAAATTGTGTACGCATGGTTTAGTTAACGTTATTAATTCAACATAACCGTTTTTGTCGCCTGCAACTTTATTTATGCAGCACTACTGGCCACTGGTCGCTTCCCGCAAATGGAAAAGGTCGTGCGTATACTCGACCACGCTGCTCCAATGCGGATTGGTAGAGAGGGTTGCCACACCCGTGTTTGATTTTTTAACCGCCCATAAGGCCTGCGACAAGGTTTGTCCACCGCTATCATGTGATGAAAACTAGAACCGTCAGCTTAACGTGCCGTCTGAAGCATGGAACGCGCATGAAATTTGCCACTAACGGTCACATATCCAACTATCGACCGCGCCCATCGGTCTAATGCCTAACTTTATATATATATGTCGGAGACGGTCATTGGTGTAGACGTAAAACGAAGCGTAGCGCGAGTTCTGAGAGATGGCAGCACCGTTGCTTGCTGATATTTTTTTAACAAAGAATATAAAATCAAAAGTGAAATAAAAACTTGTGGCGACGCGATTACGCACATGAAACGTGTCTCCGTTCAGCGTTTTTTACTCGATTTCAACGGTGGGAAGGAACACTTCATGTGCGATTCCGTCACGTATATCCAAAACTTATATACCTACTGTAATACAGGGATTAGAGATAAACTATACAACTGTAGCCCTATAGTATAATATTACATGGTATCTAGATTATTTATAAGTTCCTATTTGCAATTATTCATTACGACAATTGTGACGGTGATGTTTCTAGACAATGGAAAATTGTCAAAGGCGATTTTATTTATAAGTTATCTTCTCTCGAAAAGAAATCTCGCCCCGATATAGCTAACAACACTTCAAACGCACGCTTGGATAAAAGTAACCTTACGAATTCTTATTATTTCTGTGGATTCACAATCTTCCTTTCCATTCCGAAACAATTTCAACACATTCTTACTGTTTTTTTTTACGTAGGATATGTATTTTTTCTAGAACACTCGCAATAATTGTAGATTATTTGCACAAATAAGGACTTAATTTTAATTTTATATCGACATCTTTATATTCTGCCTGACCGGTTTTTGTTTGCTCTTTGACAGATCAATATTCAAATAGCGATATTCAAATTATTATATCGCAATTATAGGTACTGTTTCTTTTCGTTATTTTACGCACCTTGTGTGATCACATAAAAAATATAATGGATTTATTAAAACGTGTGTTATTATATTTTTAACTTTTGTTAAAGCCGTCACAGTAGTGCGCACTTAAAAATTTCAAGTGTCTACCCATTAAAGTTCATACGATACAGTCCTGAGAAAAATTGACACACGTACAACGAAGCATTAATAATAGGGTATAATAATAATAAAAAATTTGCATCCT
>DWOQ01000423.1:0-11643 GCA_018251115.1 Codatractus alcaeus
ACTATACTATGCTATACTACTACTGTACCATAATATAGTGCCATGTAGCTTTTAGCTTGTACAATACAGATAAATAATAAAATAGATTTAGTCTTATTTTTCTATAAGATTTTGATCTTGGGACCCGTCGATATATTCATAAATTGTCAACGCACTTATAACAGGATTAAATATTATCCCTCACAAATTTTGTAATCACTGGGTATACACTAATCTTAAATAACACGATAAATATTACGGTATATTCCCTAACATTATTAAAAATATTATAATAATAATAATGGACCTTATATTTTATTTTTTAAAGTACTGGTAAATAGTTTTGGTTTTACCTTAACTTTTTATACATGTGCGTAGGACGTCTATCTATAAGTATTTACAAAAATAAGTACAAGTTTATGCAATACGAATATTACAATTCTTCTTGAAATCATAGCCTGTACAAACGATTCTTTCATCTATTAAAAAAAAAACAGATGGGACGTTTCTTTTTTTCATTTGTTAGGGCGCACTTGTTACTTCGGTAATTTCCGCAAATTTACTTCCGTAAAATACATTTTTTATATATCTTATATTATTGCTCAATAAATTGTGCAGCGTGCAAACCGGCAGCAATAATTTTACTTAGCATCGTTGTACATTTGATCTAACTTGCAACTTAAATATATTACTGGCATCGTATAGTTTGTGGCCATAAAGTTAGAGGGCCGCTTCGAGCACTCCGAGCTGAGCGCGCATCGTGTCCGCCAGTTTAGCCATCAGTACGCTCTCGTCTAAATTCATCTTCGGACTCTCAAGTAAGCCTGGAACAATCAACCATATCATACATCTTTGCCTTTCTCAACCATATCATATATCTTTGTCTTCCTCACCACCTTTTGCATATATATGCAAAATATATGGAACAGCCAACATTTATGGCGCTATAAATAAATAGATAAACCACGAAATATTACCCAGTGTCAATGCAGTAAGTGCATATTATAAATATCTGTCTGTTCGTTTGTGTGCCTATGGCACAAGAACTGTTGGTAGAATTCATACAATTTTTACTTATAATTGTATAATTTCATTTAGTTCCATTTAATATGAAACAATTAATTACTGAACTGACTTTCTTCTTTCTTTGTCATACTTTTTGTATATATTTGGTTATGATATTTTAGATTATGTTAGAGAAAAAAACATCAATCAGCAATGCACCTTCCATCCGAAATATATTCCCTGATTATCAGTTTAACATAATAAATATTTGAAAACATCATTTAGAAAATAAACTAATATTCAATAATCAATACCTTTATTGATGCAGTCCCAGCATTCCTGTATTTGGTAACTGAGCCCCGCACTGTTGTGGAAGTGGAACTTATACTTGCCCTTGGGCAGTGTCCACTCGGTGCTGTTGGCAGCCGATATGTGCAGCGTGGTCGGGCACCAGAAGTAGTCCAACTGGAACGAATATTCAAAATACATTACTAGATACTAGAAACATACTTTTTATAGTATTAAGTAGCAAACGAGCTTACAAATCGTCTGATGGTAAGTACCACTGCCACCAAAGTTCTATCTAAAGTTGGTCATATGATTGCTATCTCTAAAAACTAAGTGGATACGTCTCTGGGTTCAGTCAAATTTAATCAATAAAGTCAATTTCATATTATGCTACGACCAGGCTGTGTTTATTTTATACGCTAAGGAGTATCCTTTGAAATTTTATATGCGAACACAAGGGATATTTTGGAGGAATAAAGACATGTTACACTTAGAATAAAGTCCAATCTTAATCCTTTATACAGTGAACAAAATTAAACTATGTATATACATAACAATAATTTTAATCGATTTTGAATTCTCGATTACAAAGACTAGAAATTGAAAAAGTCATTAATTGAACCAAATTACCCTTCATCAGAAACGTTCTTTCTAGTTTCATGACACCAAAAAAAATACTTACTAGTCGAAAATTAAATATTGCCTTTGACCTTAAGAAACACGCATAATTTAAAAATTTGTACGTTGCTGTTTTTGATCAGCTTATTATTATATTCTCTCAATAATATGTATATTTTCCTTCCGCGTTATTAAAACCACACCATTATCAAAGAAACCTATGTATACAATGCATATGGTATTGCATATTAAAACATACAACGAAAATATGTAAAAATTATACAACAAAGAAGCATAATCTATGTAAGTAAACTTTGGCAAAATTATCCAATATTTAAAAGGAGAAAATGAAGGATTAAGTGTATTGCCTTCATCATTACGCCTCAATACGAGAATATTAGATAGTAAATAGAAACTCAATTATCCAAGCTATCATACATACGAAGTGTCCAGTCAAATTAGAAAGAAACGGTTAGATACGTGTCATATTTCAACATTTTATTTAAGTGTACGCCTTGTAGAGACCACATTGGATCGGTAGAAGTTTCATACGTTTGAGGGCTGTTAATTTCAAATCTTGCCCGAAGTCGTCGTGGCCTTGCTATGATACAGAATATGACAAAACTTACGCGAAATTTTAAATAAACTAGAAATCAACGTTATCGATGAAGACATTAGACAATAGTAGGGAACTTGTCTCTGTTTCATATTAGTGTTTTAACAATAACTTACAGTAATAGTTCCTTTAGTGCCCGTTATCTCCGCCTTATTGGTCATAGTAGCGCGAGTGTGCGCAGACAGCGTAGCGGTCCGACCTTCCTTATATTTGAGCGCACAGGATATGGACTCGTCGACGCCCAGCTTTGTCCAGTGCCCTGTACACATTAAATCCGTGGGCGGCTCCTTGTACACGAACTGTATTAGCTGTAACATGTATACGCCGAGGTCGAGTACCGCGCCTCCGCCCATATCTTTCATTCTGTAAAGTTAATTAGTCAGTTCGTCACGTGGGGATTATGGAGCTTATTTTACATTACATATAAGTACGTTAGTAGTAAACTAGAATTTAGTTTGACACACGCTCTCAATAAAATAGTTCAGGTGTCGGATCGAGTCGATCACAAATGCCGTGTAACTTAAAAGACCAAATTCAAATGTCTCATGTATTCAATACCAAACCCTTGAAACCAGAACACAGCACCGCGAACGCTGATGCCTCAGGATAGATATAGACGTGGTGGTTGTGCCGTCACAGTCGACCAAGACTTTTACCAGTTTAGATAATCAAAATAATCGTAAAGCTGATAAATGTCTTTGTACTTATAGAGTATTTACACTAGGGATTACTTTATTCGACTTATAATATTACGATCTATGCCTATCTAAATTTTTGATGAAAGGAGTAAAACTAAGTAACTGTACACCAAGGGTAATGTATGAAAGATCTTAAAAGAAGAAATAATATGAGTGAATAAATATCTTACAGATTTCTCTCTATGTCGTTAATTTCGACCCCGAATTGAATGTTAATGTGATAGATGTCTCCGAGCCCACCCGCGGCTATGTGCTTATCCAAAGCGTCGTAAGCAGGAAAGAACCTCGACCACATCCCCTCAAGGAGGAAGAGTTTCTTTTCACGCGCCAAATCTACTAGGGATTTGGTCTGTTTGTAGGTCATTCCCATCGGCTTTTCACACAATACGTGTTTGCCGTTCTCTAACATTGTTTTAGTTATTTCATAGTGTTGTAAATTAAGGACACTGACGAAAACAATGTCTGTAAACAAAAAATAATACGTCTAATATGTCAATACGTATAAAATATATTAAAATAAAAGCATGCGATTAGTAAGTAGTTACAGCCAATATAACAGCGTGAATGTGAAGGAAAATCTGGCAGGCCATGCAGAAGCATATCGCATGTGGTTTATGGTTTTGGAATGTCGTGACTGTCCAGTGTCAAATGAAATTAGTCGATTACCTATTGAGGTGTCGTGCGCGAGCGATTCGTAGCCTTCGTAAGCTGTGCTGACATTGTGGAGCGTGGCCAATCTGTGCACACGTTCTAGGTCTTTGCCGGCGATCGCCACGACCTTGTGCTGTTCAGTCGGCAGCGTCGCCAGCGCTGTCAGGAAATCGTGGCTGATCATACCGACCCCCGCTATACCCCATTTCAGTTGAAGGCCCATCTGAAAAGTAGATTATTATTTTGTAAACAAACGTGTACTTGCTTCGTGACATTGATTGAAAAGATAAAGACAACGGATATATTTCTGGCAGTAAATCGCCTGATAACAAAAGATAACGACAAAACAATTCAAAAAATTCAATGACTGTGACGTGACTTAACTCCTAATTATTGCGTAATCAATAAATAACACAGCACAATATTCAATAGTTACCATTAACACGTATGACGTGAACAAATGAAATACGAAAACAAAAAAATGACGATAGTGGTCGGTTTAAACAGTGCGAGTTTCTTATCACAAAGATTGATTAAAAGTATTAACGTTATCGTGAATTCTCCTTGCTGAGCGAAGGTAGATTCGTGATTTGCCTTGAAGTACCTACTTCAACAAGTCGCTTCTAACTAATGCATCATGTTGTGTTAATTGAGCTATGTACATCACGTAGTTAAATGATACTCGGCACACATTTCCATTGGACGAGGCTAATTGACAATACCCGATGTAAGAGTGTATTCAGACTAAGCCATTTACATACATTATAGTTGCTTACTTTTTACCATTTTTCGTTTACGCAAGTAATATTTTTTATATAATCGGTTACTCGCTTACGGTTTATCGCTTGTTTTTTTCTACTGTGTAAATTAGTTTAAGCGTTACGTTAAACGTATTATTTTTATCATTATTTCCCATGTGACTTCGCATTAGCCCCTATACAGCCACGCAACACTGGTGCGGTTTCCGAAGAAACAGAAATACAAATGACGAATTAATGACAATTTGAGTGTTCGCAGGCACATACAGCACTTGTGTTGCTAAGTAAATAAGTCGGGAGCATTAAGAAAAAAATGTTCTTGTGTAATTGTCACATGCAACAAAGCCTTTTAACGTTCCGTGGACATATGGTCAAAATGATTTTTATCATTAGTAAATTCAATATGAATGTGAGTAATGCATGTAACAATAATATTATCTACGTACATTTATTTTATTGTGATAAGCCTTGCGTAAAATAAAGGTGATTTATTTATTTGAAGTAAACATTTAAATGATACTCAGGCAAAGTACATCTACCTCTAATTCAAATGTAGCTGACAATAAAAAAAAATTAAAACAAAAATAAACTGACTATGATAATAATCACGCTCTGAAAAACAAGAAAAAAAATAATTCTTGTTCGTTTCCAAATTTGAATTCACAGACATTAACTAGCTGACGATAAATATTCTTTTAACGATACCCTATTTGTCAAATCATAAAAGGCGGTTTAAAACAAATCTTTTGCTGAAATCACCATAATCAAATCATGTAAAAAAGTTAATTTAAACACGTTATGTGATGGACATCACTTGTCCATAAGTCACCGACTGTAATTTAATATTGCTCTTTAAGAATATCTTAGTTGTAACCTTTCTTTAAAGCTTCGTACACAAACTGTACCAATTAGATCCTATTACTAAGGACAAGTAGTCCGTGAGTACGTCTGTCACAGGTGTGTAATTTTTGAAACTATAGCCGCTATTATAAATAATAAAATATTAAAAATAAAATAAAGAGTAAAATAAAACATTACACTGTTAAATAACAGTCACCTGGCCTATACGCGCAGTAATAACAACTATTCATGATAAATCGCGCGCATGCTAATGTAAAATTTATAACAATAATTATTATTAATAGATGGCGCACAGTCATATAACACATGTATGGTAAATGTAGTTAAATATGTAGTGTCAAGTATTATGCGCTTTAGGCTGATTTATTAATTCCTATTGCGGCTAGAGTTTTTTGCTACGGCTAGGAGAATCCTGGGGCGCACTCCACTAAACTACTATCCAACTTACTTTAGTAAAGAATTCACTTAATATGTACGAAAATTGTGCATGGACATACTCTTACTTAACGAACCCAGTGCCGCGCGTAATAACAGGATGATGTTTATTTACGTGTCTTGTAGTCAAACGCACATACAGTTATATAGTACCATATACAGTGCGTTGCTATGTAGTTACTAGTTTATAAGCAATGCAGTAATGGTAATTAACTGTTATACGTGTACATGTACACTTACATGAATTTGTGACATGACATGACACTGTTCCTTACTTGCTTACTTGTTTTACTTGTAAACATCTTAGTATGCTGGTGTTTTTGGCAACTCTTTCTTCTTTATGTATTTCTTTTTCTTTATGTACTTTGTTTCAAAGTAGTTTCTTACAGAATTCTTTTTAAACGACAAAATTAATTTCACCACCTATCCGCAAGGAGTTTCGTTATGGAGAAGAAACGGCGAAAGAAACTCCATAGCACACATCTTTTCATAAAAAATAAAATTTACAAATAAATAATTTAAAATATTGGTGCTTGTGGAGCTGGAACTGCTTCAGAACACACATTCTCATTGTCTATATAATCATTTACTTTAGAATACGCTTTTTTTTCTATAGTCTGTGTGGTCAGATGATGATGACAGTCAGATGATTTTGCTGTGTCTATGGGTACAGATATTAATGAACATACATCTGGGGCAGATTTTACTTTCCTAGTGTCCATGCTACTGTACTCCACACACACAAGCCCCATACATAATGTTACATGTACATAGGTCTACAATCTACAGTAATGACACTAAAAATTCTTCCTGATGACTCCCCAAATGAAATGTGTCTATCTTGTAAATACGTACAGGAGCTGATACAAATTGTAAATTACATTTTTTTTTTTCTTATACTACTGCTGAATGGGAACACAACCTTAACTGAGAAGACCTGACGAGACGGTCAGCAGGATTTCTTTTTTTCATTGTCTATTTAATACTGTTTTTAAACTATTTGACCTCTTAGCAACATAAGCCTATTTTAACTCCAGTTTAGCTCCAAATTTAGCTTTTATTGGCACACCAATGAAACTATCAAATGTAATGAGCTACAATTTTCAATTTATTCAATTTAATGTACAAAGTATAATAAATATAATAAACATTTGCATATACCAACAAAACTATTAAGTGTAATAATACAAATAATTGGTAAAATCAACATTCTTAGCTTATTATATTGTATTGATTCAGGTGTTATAATTAACTTGATACAAAATTGCGTTTGGTGAGTATTTAAAGACAAGAGAAGGCTATAATATATGTGGCTATAGTAATTGTGGCTTTAGTAAAAAAAAGTAGCAACCAGACATGTCATCTGAATGTTCAGATGTGCCCACTGCTGCTCATGGACAACTGTAACTAACTGCAAATTGGAGAGTGGTGTCCTAATATAGTTGCGCACCTATATTTTGCTACCCTGACAAGTAATTCAAAACCCTATGAAATTATTTTTAAATGTGTGAAATTAGTTCGATTGTAAAAAGAGACCACTTCTCAGCTGTGGGACATAAAAAATAGTCGCTAGGGTTATCAGCTCCTAAAACTCAAAAGCCAAATTCAGCATGTAAAGCCAGTTTTCATTCTAAAAACAGTGCATTTTTTGAAACTGAAATTAACCTGCTGCATATGAATATTTCTTTTTTAATGAATAAATTACAGTTTTGGTGTCAAGGTCAACTACCAATAACCTACAGTCAGTCCTATTTTGTCATGTCTTACATCATGCAGTGTTTTGCTCGCTTAAACCTATATATAGACAAAAATTCTAAAAAAAGCTAGACAGACCAGACATGTAGTTTGGCTGGTTATTGACTAAAAAAGTACATTTCTATCTAAAGCCTAACAACTGGCAACCTAGTTGCAGTCAATCCTTAAATGCTGGTAACACAATAGGATCTATTTGGTACTGCAAATGACAGCAACTAGTAAACATTAACTACGCCTAGAGCATCTCTAGAGTACTTTATCGTAGTATATATGCAAAAAAATTTCACAAACCGCATGTTTTATAAATAAATAGCACAATTTTGGTACTTACTGCAATTTGTTCAGGCATTACTATATGTCAGTCTATATTAAAAACTTAATCACCTGCAATAAAGATAAAATATATTATACAATAATTTCGTGATAGTGGTTTAATCATCGTGGATACATGAAATATTAAAAAAAAAAAACAAAACGATATTAAAACTTATATCGAATTGCATTCTTATTGTAACAGATAAATATTACTTGAGTAGGCACCATTAACTAGGCCCCATATATGATTAAATATCATAATAGTTTTCTAATGGTTAAGTCTAAAATATTGAATAATATATGAATTAATTTATTTAGTGAAAACGTTTTAATAAACAATGGTTTTACGTAAATCACTTGTCAATTTATAAAAGTATGCAATAAATAGTTTTTACACTGTATATCGAGAATTTTGGAAAATTTATGATATACTGGATATTATTGTAATGTAAATCAAAACATACCCATAAAGCTATCGCACAAATAAACCTTATAAAGGTCACGAGACAAATGAAACTGAAATTTGAAATATAAAATTGACAACTTACGAGGTAATGTGATGACAGATGACATTAAAGCCGCTAGGTAAACTATAGAGTACGGCATTTAGGAGCTTAAGAATATTCTCTACGGTTAGTTCTCACAGTGATATTATCTTCTAACGATATAATATTAATAACGTTGGTAAATAGCCTACCCCGCCGATGAGCTCTTTAGAAAATTACCGTCGTCGTCTTAATAGTCACGGAACTCGTTCCCTAGTTCCTTCTAATTGTGCGTATTTGTTAATCCCCCTGATATGAGTAAATTTTATGCATCTTGGTAGGTACTACCCCTATAAACATGAGACCACGGGCAGGGGCAGCTTTGCTCCTACGTAGCTAAGCCTATTTTCCTCACTACAGACTCATTGACTTATCAGACCCGCCGCATATCAGCGGGTCGATCCTGGGTCCTGATATGACAATCAACTTGCACAATTATGCATAAGATCAAGGTTCTCCTGCGACTATAGACGTCCACACTGCGATTTTAATACAACATATGCGATGCATATTTAAAGATAAGTGTTGGAGTTATTCGTTCTAATTTGAAGGAGCTTCATCTGCGAGATCATTCGCTACGAACAACCGATGTTACATCTAAGGTAGTTCACCACAGGTTGCATGGCTATTTTCTTTGCAACTTAGTTATAGTTTTGGTTACAGCTAAAAACTGCTGCAACCTGCAATATAAGGTCGAGCAGCGCCGCTCATCATTATCATTACTTTCGACCCTTGATTTCGATATATACACTGTCGTGATGTTTTCAATGTCAATGACAACTTGTCATTTGGCTGATCGGTTGTCATTGTTGTCAAAGTCAAAGTTATTACGAGAAGACATTAATTATAATATTATTCGTTGTATTCTTATAACTGTGCTACAGGTTTACATATTTTAAGAACGAAACAATTCAGAACAGGTAGTAATAAAAAATAACCAATCATGGCGAAAATGGCATTTCAGCACCAAGCCGGAACGGCTATGCAGTGTCTCAGCGTAAGTTCGTGGACCACTCCCAATTTTTGTTTTGTTTTACTTTATCGCTTTCTACTTATTAATCTTGTTCCACAGATACCCATTACATTACAAAAAGAAGCTGGTGTGGACGCGGAGGGCCGAGAAGTAATGAAATGTGGTTTTAAAATAGGAGGTGGAATTGATCAAGACTTTCGCAAGAGTCCCCAGGGCTACACTGACAATGTAAGCGTTTTATCTTTATGAAACCTTTTCTTGATAAATTGCTCATTATTCTTAGTTCAATTATTACAATGAAATTAAATACTTTTGTTGTTATATTTAGGGCATCTATGTAACAGAGGTACACGAAGGAAGTCCAGCCGCGAAATCCGGACTGCGAATGCATGACAAAATACTGCAGTGCAATGGCTACGATTTTACAATGGTAACACACAAAAAAGCAGTAAGTTATATAAAAAAACATCCAGTTCTAAATCTTCTTGTAGCTAGAAAAGGTGTTACTTCCACATAACTTATGATGTAATATGTTGAACAATGGATATCTTTTTGAGTTGGATGTCAGTATTTAGAAGAAGTGATTTTATAATGTTATTTATTTGTCAGAATAGAGATTTAGGTTTATATGTTGATGAATGTATGAGATACTTAGTTATGACATTTTGTATCACAAGATACTTAATATACCACATTGGTAACTGTGCTGGGATGTGCGTGAGAGAATCACATTTGTAGACATTGGATTTTATACATTTATAGATAATTTTAATTATTTGTACAAATTCTACTTAATATGAATAATGTTTGAGCTAAAGTGCACGATTAAGCTTCACATTGTCTCACTTTCGGAGGAAATATAAACTTTGATCAAGTGTATTAATATAATAAATTCAAATTATATATGTCTATAATCAAATGTCTACATAAAACTATATTCTGTAAGTGAGTTACCATTGTAATTTTTATTACTGAGTGCATGCATGGTGATTCTTTGAATTATGTGAAGGGGTTATATATTAGTGTTAATAAAGTAATTATTTTTGACAAATTTTACAATGTCATCATAGAGAAAAAAGGCACAACTGACATTGATGCAGATATTTTGAGAAAAACATCTCCATGTTTTCTATATTTATAAATACAAACTATTTGCGTCCAGTGCACAAATCACAACTTAACGCATTCAGTGCCACAATGCACATACATGTCCACACAATCCGCTAGGCGGTGCAGTAACCATATTGGTTTGACGTCCAGAGGGGACTGGATTTAATTTGATTTGATTCCGAACTATTCAAATATCTAAAAGCTAACTTTAGATTTTTTCTCAATGTCTGTGTACATAGCACTCGCAATACAGGGTATCATAATGTTGGGCTATGATTGTAGTGTCTTTTAAAAAAATATGCCTATGATGTTTATAATCTTTTTGTTTGTGGTGAATAATTTCAATATCTTCTTTTTCCTTCTTTATTAAAATAAAAAATAGTTAAGTTAATCCTAGTGGGCTAGGATGAACATTGTGCATAGAATAAATAAATGTAAAACGAATTAATTGGAAATTAAGATAGCAAAATAAGTTAATTGGAAATAATAATAATAATTAATTGGAAATAAAACTAAGTGGTTCATAGAAATATTTATAAATCAATTTTAATGGTATAAAACTATAAACTATTAAGATTTACCACCAGAATGAATATGTTTCTTTATTTTAAATATTTATCCTTTTTCAAATTCGAATGTATCAATTGTGTCTTTTTTCTTTATGACGGTTATGACCACATTATATTGTTTGCAAACACATAGATATAAAATACATCAACATGTTGCAATCAGACATTCCTGTGAATTAAGAATTCATATATTGTGCCAAATAAGTATTCAGAAAAATATATTGCATAAAGCAATGTCAAAATTAAAATGATTTATGCTTCATGAACATTCATATTATAAATTAAAAAAAAATCGAATAGTATTGGCCACAAATGAGAAAATTTTCAAGTAAAAGTATGCTTGCTAAGAAAATATCAAAACTTGACATCAAAATTCTATTTCATGATAAAAAAGGAGAAGAGGCACACTCGCCGTTCTCCGCGCCCCCATAACGGAGGCTTCGGCGTAGGACACGGGGGTGTCCTAC
>DWOQ01000424.1:0-11631 GCA_018251115.1 Codatractus alcaeus
AGTCATTTTTCGATATTCAGGTATAAAGTCCACACACTACACATTGAGTTACCGCACGATCATCACTAACAAAGAGTACGTTTCACTCCGGTTTTCCACCGTTCAAATAGAGCGCAAAGGGATGATAGGCGTACAATGGTAATGGTCCGTTGGGCTGCGCTCATAAAGCGCAAAAGTGGGGCTATGGGCACTCCATGGAGTTGGGGCTCGGCGGGCCGCCCATCACGCTGTAGGGCGGACTGTGCGGCGGCAGCGACTGGATCGAGCCCATCGGCCCGTGGTACATGTCCATCTCCAGGGAAGCGTCTGGAGAGCATTTCTCCGTCATTTTGTTTTCTTGTTTCGTGACCATCCTTCGCCACTTCGCTCGCGCATTTTGAAACCATACCTGGGAACAAAAAATACAAAGTTGGTTTCGGTCGACAAAATAAAGCTAGCGCAATGCGATGCATCGAAACGTCGCGAACTGAACAAAAAGTCGCCCCGCCTTAAAAAGAATACGGGTCGCGCAGCAAAACGAGAAAAAAGTTCAGCGCCAAGTTTGAAGTCTTCGAATGTTCGTCCATGATCTGCCGACGTTATTCGGTGTAATTAGCTTCCGCTCGACTCGGCCTGGATGCGGAAGCTCGATTATTTTCTTTTCCACATTTTTGCGGCCGTTTTTGTGGGGCACGTGAGAGCGTTCCGCGGATTTGCCGTTGTGGGTTGCGTTCCGAGGTGCAGATTTTATCTGTAATTAGCGAGATTACCCCGCGGGGCGCCCGCGCCGCTGCGGAGCGTGACGCGCGCTGTCGCCGGCGCCGCGCGGCCACCAACCGCCGCACCGCTGCCGCACTGCCGTCGCACCGCCACCGCACCACTCTGTCGCTCTGCAATGCCGCATGCGCTACATTCGGTGCATTCCGCCACCTTGTCCCTCAACTCCAACGAAATTATCTACACATACCCAAATTCTATACATTCAGGAATTGGAAACATTACCTACCTTTCAGTTGTATATTTCTGCGAGTCCGAATGAACATAACCCACTGCCCATTTGTATCTTCTTAAACAAGTATCTTAAAGGCAAACACGGTGTAAATTAATTGTCTTTAGTTACACTAACTAACAAAAGGCCTTGCCTAATCGCCGCAAACACCTAAGCACCTATCCAAATTTAGAATTTACATACAACTTCTAAGCATTTTGCAAGTGAGTACATTCACCCGTTCAGAGATATTATACATTTAAAGGCACCTACTCGCGAACATCAAGATTTATTGAAAATAGCGGCCTCTTGTCTATTAACAATTCTTCCTTGCACCGAAACACCGAGACTGCAAAGTTTGACTTCCTTAGCGTGCGCATTATTTAAAACGCGAACGTTGAGCGCGCGCGAATCTTGTGGCCAATGGCGCGCGGCCGCCCGCTGGCCCCGCCCCCCGTGACATGGCCGCTGCCGTCTTGCCTAATGCCAAATTTAGATAATCTCCTCTTTATTCGCTATTCAGTAGTATAGATCTACTCGAAAGCTGACCGAATCGATCGGAATTCGATTAAGTTGCATTAATCCTTGTCAAGACAGCCATCCATATGCAGCTACAGGTTTACGATGCGCGTGCGCAGAAGACCATTTTAATGTCTAGGTTGATAACTTTTTTGTAAGTACTTAATTGTTATTATTCATCATTATATCCCAGCTTGTAAGCTTTTGTAATGATTCAATATAGATACTCAGGACATTACTATAATACGAGATAAGTATATATTTGTACTATCTTTTGTTTCATATTAATAAACAAAAGAAAACTCGCAAAAAGTATATGTATCTATATGTGGCGAGGATTTCTTAAATTTCGGAACTAATTACCGCTTGCCGCCCACGTCTGTCAAACTATTCATAAATCCATCATAACATGAGAAGTGAGATGATAGCGTCAAGCGGTATTCAGATGAGAAATGGGCAAAAAGAGCGGTAGACGACATGCGCTCGCGCACGATTGATGATGCCACGTCCGCACATGCCGTCCCTGTCGAGCGGAGATAAGGCGGGAGCACGGTGGTCCCTAGAAAAATGTACTCGTTATGAATGACACCACGTTCAACGTACTCATTCAACTTTAACGGTTTCATCCAGTAAGGACCCACCTACAAATAACCGAAAACGAATTCGGAAAACACATTTGCTCAAATTATCAAAAAAAAAACATAAAAGAAAACCAACAATGCGTAACACAAGTATTAAGACGACTTCCAATTAATCATATTTCGGCTCTACCTCGACATCAAATACATAATATATTATTTAATGAATGTTCCTCGTAAGACCTGTTCACGACAAATTTGCCTCAAAAACGCGTTGAGATCAAGTCGAGAGGGTATTATGTGATATAATTTCATTATATATTATAATAGTAAAAAGTGCGGAAGGTAAAATCTAAGCAAATACCGTACATGCCAGTCTTCCATAAAATTCCTTTGGAGGCACGAATTAATTTTCCCGCTTTAATTGATACTTAACAAGAATCATCAAATAACGAGGGCTTCGTGGTTGCCTGCCCCTCATTATCTCAACAACATTGCTATCTATTACACGAGTAAGCCTAACAATGAGAAAAGTCATGAAACGAAAAATATTTTCAATTGTAAAGCCCACGAGGAATATTTAAAATTCTCGAGCAAACAATGTGAGACGGCTACAAAACACAAGCGCATCGCGAAATTATTGCATTCAATGACCGAGTACATCATTTACGTGCCACAAAGTCTATTTCATACAATTATATTGTCCTCGACTCGCTCACAAAATGAGTAAGATTCTCTACACGTGTTTCTCACCAGACATGCAAAATGCCATTAATCAGTGTTAACTTCAAATTGTACTTATTCCATGAACTCACCTACAACGATAACCATTGATCTATCAATATGGAACTTAACTATAAACAAGAGTAGCCATAGGTATTTTTAATAGCAATCTGTAGTTATTTTTAGTAGCATTGATAATGTTATTGACAGCAGCATTGACTAGCAGTTGCCATGCTAGTAAAAGATAAGTAGGTATGTATTTATTGTCAGGGTCGTTTTTTCGGAGACTTCATCTTGCCATTGCATTGTATTCATTTATTTCTTTGACGTGTATATAACTCACTTACTCTTACCTAACATACTTTTATACTTCACAACATTTTAATATTACGACGAGTTTGATTTTAGAGAAGAAGAAATAAGAATAATTAAAGACTTATATTGCATCTAAAATTAGATATAATCGCTTCGCTCTCTTCACTTAAAAGCTTCTAGTGCTATTCTTGGGATCGACTTAAATATGTTTGCAGAGGTATGCCATTGGACAAGTCATTTGTTATGCCGTCACACCGAGCCGAATGACATTTGAAAATAACTTTTCTCGTCAAATGCTACGTCTCAATTTGCTGTAAAATCTAAAGGTCTGAGGCAGAACAAAATGAACTTGAACAAGCAAAATTTTCAGTCGAAACGAGGAGCTTAACCGACTGCTAACGATCAATTTCTCTACGAATGATTCATTAATTAATGATCTGTAGGAATCGTTCCCGTGTTATTCAGAACATGAAATATTTCGGCTCCAAATTTGTACTAATTAGGGCGTTGTTATATTTTTAAGCCCGAACTCATTTGTCTGCTCTTTAATTTTTCATTTCAAATTTGAATTAATTCTATAATAACGAACTTCTTATAAGGAAGTGAATTTAGTGTATTTAGTAGTTTTAAACTAATGTAATCAAGGACATATTAATATAACTATAACATAAATTAACTAAAAAACTTTGTCACGTTAACGACCATTGTCTCTTAAATATAATTACCTATATATAATTAATTATAGCAGAGCGAAACAAACTCGCAGATCTAAAACATACAAATCAATAGATATTCTAGGCATTATCGGATATAGAACTTTGGGAATCATAACTGTAATAAAACATAACATATTTAATCGTTAAAAATCTGCTGTCTACAAATATCAATAGCCGCAATATATTGAAACAATTTTGGATTAAAACAATTAGTGTTTCGAAAGTCGTTACACTAAAACGTCTTCAGCTCTTGACAAGAGTTACAATTAGTAACGTACATATCAGTTATTATAAAATTAAGTAAATGCATGCTTGACCATATCATGATCAATCAAAATTTATTTTATTTAGCATATGTGTATGACGATATAATAGATGTAATAAAAACTGTAAGTGTTCTAACCGAACCTAACAAAATTTTATTTCAGTTTTATCTCCCTTGAGCGCATTAATGTTTGCTTTTATAACAGAATAATTACCGCTTCCATGCATCACGTGGATATCAGTACTTCTAACGGTGGATAATGAAACTATTTCACAATATGATCACTAATCTTTGACCATATCATGAAGCTGTTATTAATTTAACTGTTTATTGATTGATATATAGACCACATCATGATAAAACCAACAAATATTGTGATATATTATCAAATACGACCCATTAATAAAAGAGTCGAACACACCATGAAGTGGTACGACATGGCCACGATATACCTACATAAATTGCGTTTTGGCACACACTAGCCAAGTATACTTTGTACATTTTTTTTACGAAATATCGACATTTTCAATATTTTCAATTGAAAACTGTGGACTTAACTTCATAAAAATTCCAGCGCTAAATAATGTGTATGCCACATGTACAGAAACTCAAATATTATATTATTAACAATAAATAAAACTAATATTCCCAACTGAACGTATAATGAAGCCCGTAACGGGCTATAATAAATGTCCAAACAAACACCGCGATCAAAGGCGCTCAAACATTCTGCACATGTGTAAATAAAAACTGAAGAGATGTGATTAATAGTCCTCTTTTCCTTATATAAATAATATTTGAATAAATTAGGAGACAGACGCGGCACGTCCGCTCGACGCGAGTACGCGCGACCAAATGACAAATGGATGCCTTTTGAAATCGCGGCGGAAATTATCTGCCCAACCGAGCGTCCAGAACGATGCGTTCGTACTAATTACTAGAGCGTTTGATTGTGATCTTTACGGCCTACATTGTACAAATATAAGCTCTAAAATATCTACCTTAAAGCCAGAATTCAATTGACTTGTCACATTTATTATTGTCACAGAATGTACTAAGAAAGTAAAATTATATCTGGCCGAATGAGAGGTGTGACCATCCGCTACTAATTGCAGGGGTTGGGACGCCTTCTGCGTTCCGCAAGTTATTTGTGTTCCATCGTAAGGCAACTTTATACTACTCGTAATCACAGCATGAAAACGGTTTTAAAATAGAAAATAGAACCACGGTCGGTTATAATTCGGTCTACGTTAAATGTTTGATCGTAATCAAATAGACGATATACGGTAAAAATGTGACGCATAAAATACGGTAAAATACTCACTCCTCAGTCCAACGTCTAAAAACAATTGTATGTCATATTGTATGCCATTTGATATGTATTCGGTAATTTGCTACTGTTGTAAAGTAATTACATTTACCAAATATGCTTTCAATATGGGTGTCCATGTTTACACATATATTTTAAGTAAGTACTCAGTTGTATGATCTGTTAGTTCTTTAATAAAATAATTCAATTTATCCAACGTCGCCTCGAAGTACTGCCTGTTCGATAAAATTGATCGTTCGATTAAAAAGTCCAGTAGCATTTACTGCGAACTCGGCGGATTGATCGTGGAACAAGCCCGAACAAGGAAAGGCACTTTTTCAATCAACTAATTACGCTGCGCTACTTGAACCCGACTCATTTTTCAGGAGGAGAGAAAAAAATAAAAACTGAGCGAGTGACAAATCACGCAATTGCGGACGCACGGAGAGAAATATGGCGCGGTTTGTTCTAAATGCGCCCGCGTCGGGGTTTCGGTGACGCGGCGCGTATGTTATAACGGGGGCGCCCGGGGCAATTAGACGCATGCGTGAGACCGGCCAAGCCACCTGCGCCCATCTCGCTCTGTACTCAAATGCGACACTTAATATTCACCAGATTTACCGCTTCTCGCGCACGTTTATACGAGTACCTACTGCCACAAATTTGATATCCGACGGAAATGCAGCGCTCGCACCAACCGCACCGGGGTTGATTAATGAGCGCTACAATTTTATGCGATTAATTTATTAAGCTCAATTCAGCTCTGGTTTACAGGCTCGAAACTTACACGTTTAAGTTTAGGAGCAAGTTTCATGGTGGAAATTTATTATATTTTGCAACGTAATAATCTGGAAAGAAGAGCCGAGCTTCGAGGAGAATTATTTTATCTTCAATGTTGAGTAACCAAATTTTAGTACGCATGCATCGGTAAAGGAAATATGATGAAATCATGATAATTATGACAGAGGCCCTAAACAGGCGCGATTCACCTTACCGTGCGTAGAAAAGGCCGTGGGAAATTGTATTTTAGAAAAGAAATATTCATACCTATTTATGCAAAACTATGCTCTTAACAATTATTCATTAATATATAAGCATGGCTAAGGAAAACCATAGGATTGGATTAGCGACCAATAACATTTTGAATATATCTCAACATATTTTCTGATATTTTAGGCTTATTTGATTGAAAAAAAAAAACACAAATTTATCTACTCAATACGAAAATAAACAAGAATATTATAAGGAATTTATGCAAAATACTTGAGAATAAATTTTGATTTCATTTCTTTTATCTTATTTTTGACAATTGTTCACTTAAATCTTCCCCAAGCGCATATCGCAAAAGCGAATATTAAATATAACTAAATTCATTTACTAAATCGAGCAGCAATGTAATCGAGAGTAGCGTTTTGAAATGTCACAATCTTATCGTTGTTAAAGTATTTCTCACATCTTTAATCTCGAGTCGAAGCGATGATATCTCGAAAAATAAAAAATATGCCTCAGCATTTCTCCACGGGAGCGTCCAGCCAAAAGTCGGTGTTCGAAAAACGAAAAAGCTCTTATCTTCACAAAATGGCGACGGCAAGTCGTAAGCTTTTTGCGAAAAAAAAATCCCGATCAATATTCGGAGGTTGGAGGGAGAGAGCCTCCTTCGTATAATTGGTTGAGGAGAAATTTATGCGGCGCGCGCTATCTGCGTCTCGAGCCGGCTTGGATTGCTTCGGTATGTCGATAAATGGTAACACCATGGCACATAAAGAAACTAGTGACGATAATGTGAGCAATCACTTACATATACCCTATCATAAAAAGAATAAAGCCGACACACCATCCGACCCACTAATTCGAATCTGTAACTTTTCATTTAAATTCTAATTAACACCAAAATAATTTTATCAGTTTTACTTTATCCAGCTAGCCGAATGGCGTTTAAATAAACTTCCCTTGTTCTTAATGCCTACATAAAATATTAAATAATAACTACAATTATTATTTTCACACGTAATGCATCGGTTTACCGCTTAAGTTTAAGTTAAATGAACACTTCCTCTTCACCCAAATTGTTTAAATATCAATACTTATTATGGCTCAATTATTTTAAAATTTCACGGAGCGAACATTTAAAAGTGTAAACACATGACCAGTATGCTTCGAATTTTGTTCAACAAACATGTGAACAAACCTCCAATACATGTTACGAAAGAGTTGCTAGATTTCAAAAACGTTGTAATTATGAAAACAAAGGAGAGCTCTTTGAAGGTACCGTGCAAGTTCCACATTAAAGGGCCGCGTACCGCAAACAAATTAAAAGCAATATAAAGGTCTAAACTGTAAAGATACGCCGAAGTATGTCCAATCTATTAGTACGCGCTTCTGGTAATGGTGGGGCAGATGTGGCCAGTGTTCGTTTGTTTTGAGCTGCTAGACGTACCGCATGTGGCCGGGATCGTCCGTAACCATAGCATTTGATACAACCGGGACTCCGTAGCGCTTGGGTACACGCTCTTAAGGGGTACGGACCACGATCAATTATTATTAATGATTCGTAATGCTGAGACATATGAAAGGGAAACAGTTAGTATAATATAATAAAGGAAACAACCAAAATATTTGGTATCTTATTACTACGACCGCTAATAGTGCCACTTCAGTAATAAAAAGGGAGTTTCGGAACGTTAAACACGATATTGCACCGATCAAAACATGTTTTATAAAGTTAATTCTTCTAACTATCCGTTTTACGGAACTTTAAAATCTGATTAGATACAATACTGTTTGACAAGCAAATATGTAGCTTGTGTATAAATTGTTCTTTTAACTAATAAGAGTATTACGATACGATGATATGCTTGATAAATATTACTAAAATTTAACGTTTTTTGTTCATTTCACTAAATATTTCTCATGAGGTTTAATTTTAAAGGTTCCAATCGAATGCTTCAAATAATTGGCTCTAAACTAATATCTGTTTCAGTCGTGTTGCTCATTTAATGCGAGGAGGTCACGTATTTATTGTGAGGTTTGTGAGGTTTGTGAGGTTTATAAATCGAAGTCATATTGTTCAATGAACAAATATTGGCCTTTTCTTATATCTATTATCGTGCGTGTGATAAATTATCAATCACGGGTAACTTTTAACTGATACATACCTTGTGTGTGTATGTGTGTGCCTAAAATCTATGTAATGTAATGAAAAGTGTATGACACCTATCAATCTACTGCGTACACTGTACCCATTACTGCCAATCATCGTGTACACGAACGCTGCACGCCTTCACAAAGTAAAGATAAAAAATACTCACCTATGCATTTCAGCGGCGGCCATTACTGTAAACATCTGAGGAGGTCATTAAACTGTTATAATTAGAAACAGCAGAAATATGGAAGAGTGAAACCAATCCAAAACGAAATAAATGCATTATACCTAGAAGAACAAACCGTGGCTAACATTTACATCGATTTAAAATACAAAACACTTTCGCAAAGCCGCAAAACTGATAACACGATAGGAATACAATCGAGGGATATTCTTTACATCAAATTCGCATTAGCTTTACATACCGGCCGGATTAGGATTCTACAATCATAAAACTGAATTCACACTAACTTGCCGATTGAATTGAATTCCACTGTTCCGATACTTTGTTATCAATTAGCACATAGTTTTAATGTAGAGATGATCCTTAAGATTTTGATCTTACCTAAAACAAAAATCAAGCAACAAACAAAACGTGGGACAGGACATATATATGAAACAGGTAAAACATGACAAACTTTACCTGCAGCACTCTCTTCGGAAGGCCGGTCTTCTGGCTGAGCTGCTTCAAGTCCTTCGCATCCGGGTTATGGTTGATCGCGAAGTACGACTTCATGGTGCGAAGCTGATGGTGCTTGAAGCTGGTGCGCATACGTTTGGTGCGGGAAGTGGAGCCCAGCGCGCCGCCGCCTCGGAACCCCATCTCCAGGGATTCGGGAGTCAAATCTGATACGAGAAGAGAACAGTGATGCTGCTAAATACAAAACATCGTCGTGTATATTACATAACATGTCGTGTAGTGCCGTTTTACGTTTCAAATTTTATGCCTTTATTGCTATGAGACTTGTAGGTATTAGAGGTGGACGGATTCAAACACGTCTGTAATAGTGACAACGTTGAATGTATAAGCCACACCTAAAATTTTATATTGTTTCAGTTGTTATAAAGGGTTTAGAAATACGATGCTGGTGTTTCAACCTCCCTCAAGAATAGTGACCAACATCAAATTCACGTGAAGTCTTAGCACAGAAACGCTAATGATATAAAGTTAGTAGGGATTCATATCATAGAACTAATAATAATAACTAATCGTGCCTTTAATTAGTGATTAGAATGGCGAAACTTGATACTACAGTATGTGTAAGTGGCTAAATACGTAATCATATAAAATTCATTCTAGTATATAAAATGTAAGTTTTTATAGAAATCCATATTTCTTACAATGACAATAATAATTGATACATATAATGGAAATGCCTGTAGACAATAAAACCGGATTATATGTTTATAAACTAAATAACGTTGTTATTTATTACCTCAGATAAAAAATTGGTAAACAGTTAAGTCGCTTTAATAGTTATAATAGCGGAGTAAAACAAATTACATTTTCTTGGCCTTGTATAAATAGCTATAAAGAACCTGATTTAAAACACTAGCATCTTATAAACCTTACATTAATAAGTTAATTGCAAGAAGTATATTTTGAAAAGTAACGAAGGCGCAATATTTATCTTCAGTCCACTCGTATAGAAGTTGTACTAACAAGAGTACTACCGATTATGAATTATGCATTGTCATTCCGAGGAAAAAAGCGAGATATCATTCCGCCTTGTACTCCGCAATGTTTTAAGTGCCTACTTAAATAATGTATTAATTCTCTCAGTATGTACTACACATGCACGTACTCATGTTTAATGGCCGGCTTGGTTACATACAATAGTTGCATAAAATGTCGAGGAATTTGAAACGTAAAAACAAGTTGACATAATATTAATACACGGCGGTGATACAAGATGAAGTTCTAGGGACGCTGGCTCTATACTAAAGCGGTACTATAAATTCAGTGCAATTATAAAAGGAATTAACACAGCGCTCAATTAGAGGACAGAAAGAAATGAATACCCTCAATTCGCATTGCTAATTCGCTCTTACAAAATGATTCATTAAGAACTAAGAGGCTTCTAGGGAATCTAGTAAATAGCTTGCAAGACAAATTTTTATTTGTGTCACGTGGCACCTGCTTCGATTGCGTTCTACATGTTTGTAAGTATGTCTGTATTTTAATTTACGCATTTCCCTTTCAGTTATTGTTTTTATCGACTGAAGTATCTTATTTTAATTGTTAATTACCAGTACTTCTCGCGACAATATATCTTTTAATTTAAGTAAAGTCCTAATATGTACCACAAACTTAATTAAATTCTGTAGTTAACCTACACCTATAGATATGTTGTCTTATTTATTTATGTTTGCTACGTATGTACATAATCATAAATTATTACAGGCACACAATATCGTGGAGAGAATTTTGTCAACATTCGTGTATTTGATCTTGGCTTACATTATTTATTGTTGGTGACATTTTCTACAATAAGAAGGTACATACGAACTATTAAATTTCCCTACAATTTCTCGAACTATGATTTGGTCGGGTCAAATTCAAAACCTCAATTGTACCGCAAGCAAACGCACAAAAGTACAAATGCAGAGTAAATGTGTTTTTGTAAATCGATCGTAACACGCAGTCCACATTGTTTTCCGTTACAATTTCTCAGTCCCACCGTGACGTATCCGTGACGGCGAAGGCGCGTTGCTACGACGCGACGCAGGTTTAACGACCAATAAAACTGCTGCCAATAAATATCCCGAAACCACGAGCATACGTGGACAAGAAAACGACACGAGTAACTTTATACCAACAAAACGTTATTGTGAAAGAAGCCGAATTCAGTAAACTGTGCCCGAATTTACACAAACGTTTCAAAATGTAAACACAAAGCGTTTCGGAGAACATTTTGTTTTTCACTTGCCTATTGATGTCACTAAGGATAATAAAAAGGTTTTTACTACGTGAACGCGTCAAATAAAGAATTAAATTAATGATCGATTTATATTTAGTCCTCAGGGTTAGCGACGCATCTGTGATCAAACCTAGGTATGATTTAATTGTTCTTAGGGATGATTACTGATGTCCATG